>BSQZ01000048.1:4420000-4460000 GCA_033239005.1 Lamellibrachia satsuma | reverse complement strand
GTCTGCCGTCCTCGGTGTTGCGAAACTCTGCCAATGTGTGCTACTTCAGGTTAACTTGATAACTACTTTGACAAGATCATAAGTCCAAGTCGTCACGTGGATACTGTTTGCATTAGTCAAGTAGGTACTTGGCAATGGTCAAATTGCATGCACTATTATGAACGCATTATTGTAACATCTCTGTATGACTGCTGAGGACAATCTAAGATGTATTAGTTTATTGCGTTATGGTAATACGCGAAGTTTACCCTACACTTTCAATGGTATTTCAAATAGCTTAGATTGTTGGTATGACATTTTCCGCACATGTAAGTTGAATAAAAAAGCAAGGTAAATATACTTCTCAGAAAACCACACAGAAAATCTTGAATATCTGCTTTAATTAAAGCAGGAACTACCATTGAAAGTGTCAGACAATTTAGATTATTGATACGAAATTGCTGCTTTCAATTGGCATTTTTTGGCACAAACCTGTTTGATGAGCCTGAGGGAAACTATACGTTGGTTCACATTTCTAATGGATCTGTGTACACTTGGGAAGAATTCGATATTGCTGGTAGCTGTGTGAAATGTATAATGATGAACTGGCCTGTGGGTGACATGCTGGGAAATGTGGGGAGCCAGAGTGAGACAGTGGAGTAAAACGGGAACGACATGATGAAATATACCTGATTTGTTAATACGGGTAAAATACCGGTGAGGGTGAGGGAAGGTGATGTTCAGTTTGACATTAAAAAATATTTAATGATTTCCCCCAGAGTGTTTTCATTTACGTATTACATTTTTCTTACGTGTTGAAAAAAGCAAGTCTGCCCTCCACTACTGTTAGCCCAGCCTGTCCACTAATATGGCAGGTCACGCCCGTATGTGCAGGGAGAGTACGGGGGAGTTTCCGGTGCTGACACCTTGTGTCGTGGGTCAGCACTTTTCTCTGAGCTCCCAACAATCATGAAATCAATCAATTATTATTGATTGATTTGTGTATATTTTGTGTACACATTTCTCTGACAAATAACGCAGTATCAAAGCCCTTCCATACGAAATGGCCCAGCACTTGCATTTGCATATATCTTGCTTAAAAACACTTGTTTAACCCTTTTCTTGAAATACAGTGTTATTGAAGTACCCCGTGTTGTGGGTGCGGTACAAGCTGATACGGCACTACACGTATCTACAATGTTGATAAATTAACATGTGTTGTAGGTGCGGTACAAGCACATTATGAAAATGAATGATCCTAGAAAATTTTCATTAATCCTACATTGTTATTAAGTTTTTTAGCTTTGTTTCCATTAGTACACCCTAAGATGTAATAAAGCGATATATTCTGTCAGATCATATTATATGAGTTCCATGTCCTGCAGTTGTTGGCCTGCGCCCATCGAGTTCTACTTGTTCACAGCCTCGCTGCGCCCTCTGTGTTAATGTGCAGAGCTTTTTTGGTCAATTATTTGTCGCCTTTTGGGAAATGTGACATTTATCAAATACTTATAATCACTTTCCTGGTAACCTGCGTATCAAGTCATTAGTCATGAAGATAACTGTAGACATTTGAACACAGTTGGAACTGCATTCAGTGTAAGTTACTTTGGCTTTCTAAATTTCCCAGTGATGAAACGTCTTTGAACCCGATTCATTGCTGGGTGGAACAAACGGATTTAACTAACCCGAATGAAACTAGTGGTCATCTGACATTTGATAATTTATATAATTGTTTTTTTTCTATCAAAAAACAGAATTACATGTGTTGTTCTTTCAGTATATAACCTGCTACGTATGGGTCTGTCCTCCACTACTTTTAGCATAGCGTGTCCACCAATATGATAGGTCACGCACATATGTGAAGGGAGAGAAAGGTTGAAAATCTTTGGTGCTGACACCTAGTGTCGTGGGTCAGCACTTCTGTAAGCTCCGTACAATTAAACAAACTACTGAATCTGAGCAAATAGCAAGGAGTAGGTTTCTTCCATTGTCTGTTAGTCACCACTATTCACACTTGGTTGCATGTAGCAAGCCACGTAGCAATAACGACCAGATAAAATTGAAATCCGTATTTTTGACTTGAACGTTTGTATAAAACTGTATAAATCCGTATATATATATATATATATATATATATATATATATATATATATATATATATATATATATATATATATATATATATATATATATATAATATTCATCAGAAGCTTGTTACACCTCAAATATAACAAGCTATCTTATTATTACGCATGCAAACACTTATTATTCCTCATTCGCTTACCATTGTTTGCTCAAGGCACTATCTTATTCCAGCAGTATCTTGGTATATGGCATATGGTACATGACATTCCGCCCTTAATATTTCCATTTTTCTTGGCATATGTATCACCTGCGGCAGTCACGTGATCAAATTGAAGACCGATCAGTTAACATTTTCCGATTGTCTGAAGAGTACAAATAATACATCTGTAAAATGTATTAAGTATATAAAACAAAGTGTAGAATTGTAATTTACTCACCTCGATTGACGACGGTTGCGCTCTAGGATACATGATTAAGTATACTGTTCACAACGAAGAAAATATCTCTTGATAGTCCCGTGCGTGCACGGACTGATCAAACGTGACAGTTCATATATTTCTGAGTACTACTTCATATGCATTTGGGCATTTCCGTAATAAACGTCATCAATATGTGTGTTGCTAATGTATGTATTTTGGGTTTTTTCCATTCTTTGTTACTGACGTTTCTTCGATTGCAATTATATTTTGAAACAGTCCCATGTGTGACAAGTGATACATAATTAAAACAGTTTGACTAAACATTTACTTTATGGTTTTGATTATATGAAACTACCGAGATAGTAGGTGATGGCAGGAAACTGTCAGGCTGCCATTTCCAGAATATATATTCACTTGTAGTCAAATTTTCTCAACATGTAGAAACCGCATGTGTCCGACTCTGATACTACTGATTCTGTGGAATATATATCATGGATTTATGATATAGATATCCGTCTTCAAGTGTTCAACACGATTTGTAAGATCAAACATGTGGTCAAAACCATGTAGTCTCCAATTCTGGAGAACTACTCAAATATAGTAGTGTGTAGTTGAAAATGTTCCCCTGTATATTCAGCAATGGTGGTGTCAGATGGTGTCACTTGATGGTGTCACTTGATGGTGTCAGTTGAAAGAGCCATTGTGTGTGCGCTGTAGATGAGATGTTTGGCCAGGCAAAAAAAACACTTCTGAACTCAAGTCTTGGCCTATTTTATTCAACAGCTGCATGAACTAGAGCATTCTCGGTTGCCGCATTTTGAATTCACTCCGAGTTAGTGATATGACAACGTGACAAATAATAAAACTTCGCCGTCTTCTGAAGACTGGAGTCTTTTTAAAATATTCTTAGTTCCTTAGCATAGTCATACATCTGTAGACACAAATTTCAAGGGAAACAACATTCATGGTGTTGGGTCAATGCACCAATTAGAATTACAACGACATAACCATTTGCAACTACAATTAAGAGTATCACTCACGCCAGTAGTGTAATAGGAAAACATGGTTTAATACACAGCATCTTAATTTCAACAGTCGAAGTCTAGCCATTGTTTACTCAAATAGTCCTCTTTCTGGCAACATAACACGTTTGTTTGAGACTTTTCGTTGGTTCTGCGTATGCCGGCCTCAAATAATACATAGTCACGCATAGTCTACGTTCCTGGTTTTCATAGAACTGCGCATGCACCTATCGGTCGCCATGGTTAACATGTCAGCCCTCAGTCAACCGGAGAAATGACCGGAATCTCCCACTGCTATAACACATTCTGAGTACACCACTGGTGCGATATTCTTGATTTTAGTTGCACACGGTTCGCTTTTGTTATTTATTTCATGTGCGTAGCCACAAAACCATGACAATTGTTTCGTTTTGGCTTTGCATATCGATTTCGAGATCCGCTTCTGAGCGTGGGGTTACCACTTTGCAGCATTTATTTAACGTACTTTTTTCCTTCCCAGATAAGTCGAGATGATTTTGGAATGAACAGTTATGTCAGGGGGTGAAGCGTGAAGCGTTTTGAGCAGTCTCAAGGATTGGATTCCACTCTATATATGCGAACGTTCCACTAGTTCATAACATACTTATTTATCTGCACTGCTTACTCAGTATTTTTTTTCAAAGAGTTCAGTATTTTCTCGCATTTGGCATGACACTTCTTCAATTTTCGTTCGCACCGATTGAGGCCAGCATCTGTATTTCCACGTTTGCATCCCTGCTGGCATATGTTGAATTGTTTATAACACGCATATCGGCACCTTTGGTATAGGTGGTATGGTGTACGCTTGGAACCGTAACACGATATCACCAGCAATGCTGTTGCGGATAGGATTACGATCTGAAAACATAGGTTAACATTTGTTAATCATTGCGTATGAACGTTGCCCTGGCTTGGTTGGAAACGGCGTGGTGATCATGGTCATTACCGCGCGTTACCGGCGATGCAATGAGTTGACGGGCGTAGCCGTTTACGAAACAGTCTTAGTGAAGACTACGTGCAGAATAAGAACAATACTTATTGATAACATCACATTACAGATCTGACACGTTTCTTTGAGAAACCAAGCGAACAATACGATTGCACATACTTACAATCGAGCTTTTCATATTGGTTGATTTTTTTGTTGTTTTCGTCCTGACTGCCAATCTTGCACATCTGCTCGCTGATGATTGTCAAATGAGTCTTGCTGGTACCGAATCAAATGTTGGTTTTACTTAAGTAGGGTAGGCTGGGGGAAGGAGCCTCCATGGGGTAGGACGCCATCGTATTTAAAACATTATATGTGAATGTGTCTGTTGGGCGAATGCAATGCTGCTACCAAGTGCATATGTTGCCCCAGACAGCGGATAAAATAGACGGTTTGGAAAAATTCTGCATTTTAATTATTATGCTTAGCTGATGTAAGCATTACTTAGTTGTAATGTTGTGCTGAAACACACAGATCACGCTTAGCATCGTGCAACTGTTTTATTTTTGTCATGTATCAACTCCATTTCATGTTACACAATATAGGCGCTCATTAATATTAACGCGGGAATTAAGAGATGTCATGCCTACTGTGGGCAAGACGCCCTTTTGAAGTGCGTCCAAGTCGACCCAGGGATATGATTTAGTCAATTCGTGGTCGTGGTTATGTAGTAGAATAAGTTTCTACTTTGGTAAAAGCTGCGTGTTTTTAAATATACTATCTATCATTTCTTATAGATTGTACGTTACAATTCGAGTATGCCGTGTTACTTAATTGATAAGTGCGTGTTACGCTAAATGAGTTGCTCTCGGTTATCAACGTGCCTCACCGCAGGACAACATCCATTTAAGTTCTTATAGCTTCCTAATAAACTGGACTTCATCCCACACAAATTTATCTCATGGAGAGTGAGACCGCAAACGGGAAGTAGAAGCAAAAGGGAAGTCACTGGCGGCTAGACGAGTGGCACAGAACGGAATCGAGGGCGCAGTGAAGAAGTAAAAAAAGCGACGATGTAGAAGAATAGACGCATGAGGCCTTCTTGAACAGTTGACCTCGGTAGATGTGGTGTAAGTTGTACAATGACTACATGTCAGGTATGCTTTGTTTTATCTGTCCTAACAGCCAGACCGAGAGTAACTGAATGATGCATTTTTGGCGTGTTCAGATGCAATAAAACATAATGCATTTGTTTTACATTTACCAATTGTTTGTTTCATTCAATATTCATATTTCATAAAATGGAGAAATACTGTTAATGTTATGAGGCAAGAAGCACCTTGTGGATTATATATTTAATTAACAATACATATTGTTGGTGTTGTCAGTCATCACTAATATGTTGGTATTACATAATATATACACACAACAGTCGTATGATGGTATTTGCACCTAAAATTTAGTTTACGAATAACTATAAAAGATTTCCTTAGTCCACCCTACCCTAACTCAGTAAGTATTCCAGATTAATACACGACATTCATATGTAAAAAAATTTAAATCATCTTACCAAGTACTGTGTCAACAACAGTTCATGGTGCTCATGCTTTTACAAATATTAATTTTGAAAGCATCGTGAGGTGCCCAGAGTATGCAAGTTCCCGGGGCGTGTTTTCATATGTTTTGTAATTGTTAGAGGTTGTCACTAAGAACACGCACAAATAGCTCGACCGCTTGGTTATCTAGTTCCCGGCCCACCGTTGATGCAATCGTTCTGGCGAAGTTGCCCACTCGGGCCGTGTTGACATTGTACATAGAGGCATACTAGCAACATTTCCTTTCCAACATTTCTGATTATTTCTTCCCAACTCTATAGAAATTACGAAGTTAACACTGGCAGGTATTATTAGGTGGAGCGAAGCCTTGCCATTGTATATGACCTAACTTTGGACAATCGACGAAAAGACGCCTGATGTTGTCAACAAGTGGACGTAATTATTCACGTAGCGTTGCGGACAGTTGTACGTAATAAATACAACATGTAATACGATTGATCATAGGAAAATTAATAACGGGGTGAATAAAAAATTACTGAAACGGCCTGGCCGTGGGGTCGTAGATGACCCGACCGTGGGGTCGTAGATGACCTGACCGTAGGGTCGTAGATTGTGGGGTCGTAGGTGAACCCCTGAAAGTTTGGCGCTCGAGATGCAAAGGGTCATCTACGACCCACGGTCGTAGATGACCTGACCGTGGGGTCGTAGATGACCGACCATGGGGTCGTAGATGAACCCATGAAAGAGTGACGCTCCAGGTGCAAAGCATCTAATAGGAGTAGCATACTATACAAACACACACAAACATCCATACAAACATACTCACGGTGGTTTATAGTAAGATTATACCATTTGGTTGAATAGTCTTTGTTGAATGCGAACAACAATATACCTATTACTTTTCCAAATGCACAGTTTCAGGTCAGTCCTTAACTGGCAAGCAAACCTTGTTTTCTCTATTTCTACCCGTTGAGCTAATGCAATTATAAAATGGTGTATATTTTTCAATGCTTTCTATGTAAAGCATGCGTGCCATCTTTTCTTTATTTTATTTGCACCTGGTTAGTTCTTATCGTCTATTTTAAGTGCATGGCTCCAAACCATGATTTTTGCTTTGTTTTAGCACTGCATTCCCCTGGCATTGGTGGAGACGACCTGGTGATCACGGTCGTTACCGCGCGGTACTGGCGATGAAATAAGTTGCCGGGCGTGGCCGTCCACGAAACGGTCTTAGTGAAGATTGCATGCAGAATAAGAACAATATTTATTGATAACATCACATTACAGTGCTAACACGTTTATGTGAGAAAACACACGAACAATACGATGACGTATACTTACAACCGAGCTTTTCATATTGAGTGATTTGTTGGTTGTTAGCGTCCTGATTGCCAACATTGAACATCGGCTCGCACCTACCCAGATGATTGACAAATGAGTCTTGCTGGGACCGCGTCAAGCATTGGTTGCTTACGTAGGGTAGGGCGTGACAAGGGGCCCCTGTGGGGTAAGACGCCCCATCGTATTTCTAACATCATATTGTTTATGTTGTCAATCGTCACTAATATTTTTCATATTTAATACTATATACGCACAATAATCGTATGACCGCATTTTCACTTCAAAATAATAAATATATGAATAACTATAACCATTTTCTTTTATGGGGTTTCCTTGCCGTACCCTACCCTTAGTAATTGAGCAGCATGTGCAGATTAATACCCGATATTTGTAAGCATATATTTTAGCGCCGTCCAACGGTAAATTAATAACTGTAACCATTTTCCCTCAAGGGTGGAGCTTACTCTACTCTACCCTAAGTCAATACATACTCCAGGACAATACTCGACATTTGTATGTAAAAACTTTGAACCCATCTTACTAAGAACTGTGTCCACAACAGTGCAAGGTGCTCATGCACTTACAACTATTAACTTTCCCAAGTATCGTGAGATCCACAGAGCGTGCAAGTGCACGGGGGTGTTTTGATCGTAGCGGCTAACTGTTAGAGGTAGTCACTTAGAACACGCACAACCATCTCGACCGCTTGATTACCACGTTCTGGTTCTGATAGTTGGTGTTAACTAAATGTCAGGATACACAACATTATTGATTACTTCATTCCAGCTCAGTTATTCAAACTCACAACTTGGACCACCACCAATATGCAGATGATACACAGATTAACCTTTCCTTGGTTACACCGGATACAAATTGCTCTTAAACCAACTCAGGGATTGCATCCATGATATATCCCACTGGACGACTGACATCAAATGAAAGTTAAATGCAAATAAAATATAGTTTTTTTGGTACACAAAAGCAGCGAGGTAAACTTGACTGTTTTTTTTCCGACACCTATGCTAAGCCAGAATTCCACACCGGCCGTCTCAGCGTCTAATTTAGGAGTCTTTGGTAATAATTAAAATTTCGTGTTTCACAAACTTGTCGTTGCTGCTTTTATCATATTCGTGACCTTCGTCGTATTCGCCGGTATATGTTTTTTGCTGTCGCCATTACCATTGCAAATGCTCTTGTTGGCAGTAGACTTGACTATCCAAGCAACCACCATAGTTACATTCGCTGTTCTCTCTTGCAAGACAGCCCAGGCAGCTTCGATCGTCTAATACTAATACTTTTTGATAACATCATATTTCTGTGAGAAACCACGCGAACAATACGATGGCATATACTTACAATTGAGCTTTTCGGGGGTTTGCTTACGTAGGGTAGGGAGTGGCGTGGCCTAATAAAAAATTTAAAATCTCACCATCTACTGTCTATTACTCTCTGTCTTCTGTGTGTAAGCCACTTTTCTATCAAGTTGACATCATTACCTATACCAGGCAAACTTTGATGTGGCACTTTATCGAAAGCTTTCTGAAAATCTAAGTAGACAACATCCACTGGAGACCCGTCATCTACCCACTTTGTAATTTCTTTAAAAAACATAAGAGATTGGTTAGACATGACCTCGCTTTTAGGAACCCATGTTGAGATGTATTTATTAATTTATGTTTTACAAGGAATTCTACCATGTGGTCTCTAATTAATGTTTCCAGTAATTTACACAAAACTGATGTTAAACTAACTGGTCTATAATTGTCTGGCTTGTTCCTCGATTCCCTCTTAAGTAGCAGCGTAATGTTTGCCTCTTTCCATTCTGAAGGAACTATCCCTTCTTCTAGTGATAAGTTAAACAATTTTGCAAGCGGTGTAATAATTTGCTCAACAATTTCCTTAAGCAGTTTTGGTGCTATTCCATCAAGTCCAGGTGATTCATTATCTTTCATCTTTTTAATTTTCTTTGCTATCATTTCAATAGTTACAAATAACTAGCCTAAATGTTCTGATTTAGATGTTCAAATTTAGTAAATGGAATTGGAATTGAGTTGATATCTTCTGATGATGAACTGGAATGGATGTAAAGGATTTGCCAATGGTAGCGACAAATGGTGCCATCAGCCAGACGACCACACAATTATACAGCTGTGTTTGACCGCTGGAGAGCCAAATGCAGATTCGTCATTTTGATTATGATTGATTCTATTTGCCACTTCAGACCTGCCAGATATAGAGTGGAACAGTGAAAATATCGCGAGCACCCGAAGTAATACAGAATAGTTCTGTGTATGTGTAGTGCAAGCAACCGGGACAATCGTGTTGGAACGATTCGAAACAATGCCAATGTACAGAAAGCCCTACCAGCTGAACTACGTCAGTATATCATGCCAAGTCTTAGAAGTGACATAGACTAACTTAGCATTAACGTAGTTCTAGTTAGTATATTTTCACTTAGCTCGTCTCACCCAAGTGAGAAATATTATATATATATATATATATATATATATATATATATATATATATATATATATATATATATATATATATATATATATATATATATATATATATATATATATATATATATATATATATATATATATACATATATATATATATATACATATATATATATATACATATATATATATATATATATACATATATATATATATATATATATATATATATATATATATATATATATATATATATATATATATATATATATATATATATATATATATATATATATATATATATATATATATATATATATATATATATACATATATATATATATATACATATATATATATATACATATATATATATATATATACATATATATATATATATATATATATATATATATATATATATATATATATATATATATATATATATATATATATATATATATATATATATATATCATCGCCAAGTCTTAGAAGTGACATAAACAACAAGGTAAGGACAAACTTAGCATTAACGTAGTTCTAGCTAGTATATGTTTAGTTAGCCATGCGCTCGTCTACCCAAAGTGTTGTATGTGAGAAATATTAAAGAACTTGGCATTTTGCTCAAAACGAAGCTGAGGTTAATTGTGTTAAAGAAGCAGTTCGTGCGGAAGGAATAGTTCATACCAAGCGGCCGAGCTGGTTGTGCGTATTCTTAGTGATTATCTCTAACAGCTACGATCAAAACACACCCGGGGCACTTGCATGCCCTGTGCACCTCACGATACTTTCATAAAATGTAGATATGTATATTATATGTAGGTGCAGCTCTATCTGCCTGTATTTTAAACATGCTAATCGCCCCGAAACATTCAACAGATAATGGTCACATGCATAATTTAAATTCATTTAAAGGCATTTGGGTGGTCAAGATGTTAATACCTGTTTTGGCTGTTATAAGGAACACAAAACAAACACACTGCTAAATATTAATTCAATTTTATTATAGGCGAAGCTAAGATTATTTTGAATGCGTTGTATTCGCAAATACAATTAAACTCCTAACTGAAGATTTAGTATTAGAGTGAATTTAATTGATAACTCAGATTCCAGGTAACTAATAAAATTATCGTCACAGTGGAAAATGATAGGTGATTCCAAACTCTTGCATACGACAAACGGTGGCGGTACAATTATAATAGTCTCGCTTATCCGACTCTCGCTCGCCTTCGTGAACTCGCCGAGATGATAGTCTAGTTCCGAAGAGATGGTTTCACTGTTAAGGAGCAGGCTTGTTAACGAATGCATTTGAATGCGCATTTGAATGTTGATAATTTTAATGCGCATTTGTATGTTGATAATTTTAATGCACATTTGTATGTTGATAATTTGAATGCGCATTCAAATGCATCCGTGAAATTGTAAATGCATTTGCATTTGCACTTGAATGCAAACCTTAAACATTTGCATTTGAATGCGACCCACAAACATTTGATTTGTCAAATGCACAATCAAATGCGCAATCAAATCGAATTACTGTTAGATTCACTTTCACAAGTTTACAACATAGCATTGGAAACATTGCTCTATAGTGAGCAGTATCCTCAGCAGATTACGAAATCATTGTATGACTTGTGAATCCACTTTTACAACATGCTCTTTGAAAAAATGGTATGTAATGAGCAGATTATGGAATTAGCTGTCTGACCTTTGAATCCACTTTACCAACGTATTGACTGTTGATGGCTCCAGAGATTACCTGTTCAATGAAAAATGCAGACAAATGACTCCCTTGTGTTGTGTTGGCACTGTTGGGGTGTGTTGTGTTGGCACTGTTGGGGTGTGTTGTGTAGGCACTGTTGGGGTGTGTTGTGTTGGCACTGTTGGGGTGGGTTGGGGTGGCACTGTTGGGGTGGGTTGGGGTGGCACTGTTGGGGTGGGTTGGGTGGCAGTTCATTAGGGGGAGTACACATTTGCAATGCCATATTTACAGCCATAGAGAGTGATAAGTGGCAGCTGTAATTATCTTCCCAGTGACCCCACCAGTGGATAGTCTATTATCTTCGGTTCCCATTCAATTGTGGCCTACCTGAATGATTAGCCTTTCATTTCCTGTCATAGTTTGCAGTAAACTGTCAATTGTATATTCCTCCCTCCCATTTCCACCTTCCAAAACTTATTTCTTTTTAACTAGTTACTGTTGGCCAGCAAGAATTACCACTGGATGACGCTATTTTTGTCTCCAAATAAAATGAAACTTTAATGGAAAGCCAAAACGTTTTTAATTAATAACAAGCCTGCTACAGACTCCATTTTGTGAAGGTTCAGCGTCACTGTGATGCCCAGCTGCCACTCAAAGTCAATACCGAGATTCTACAGTATAAATGATTTTGCATTATTCACCTTTACAGTGTGACAGTTGCGTAAATATAATCAACGTTTAAAGCTGATTCGAATGTATCGTTTAAACTGGCAACAGTTTACTCTTATTTGATGAATTATCCAAATCCTCGGATGAGAACTCTGGTATGTATTACTACGACACTTGACGGGAAACGCACTTCTTATTAACCACTCACAAAATAGGTGCTACATGAAATAGCATTATAGCGACAGTTAATTCAGTTCGACATTATTCAATAGGTGGCAGCACATTACGGCATAATGCCCATATGTAACACTCCTTCCTCTTTACCTTTAAAGTCAAAGGCCAATATTAGGCCCAATCACCCTGCATGGTTACACGTACAGGTGTCATTACATATCTAGAAGTTTTTTTTGTACGTCTTTCTGATCGACGTATTACGACATGAATTGACAGTAGTGCTGATGGAACCAGAGTCTTACACATCGCCCCTGATAAAATAGTGCATAAGTAGGATTATTGGCCTTAATGCCCGTAGATTATAATTTGTATTGGAGTTGGAAATGGTAGTTTGTATTAACTCTTATAGAAGCATAGCCAAACCCAAAAAAACATGCCTTTTGTATTCCTTTAAGCCAGCCTCTTCCATATAAAGGTGTTTTGTCGCCCTTGACGACAAACGCTGACAACTGAGTTGTCAGAAAGTTATATTTCACATCCAATGTGACAACCCATTGTGATGGATAGGTTGGTGGTTGTATTTACCTAGTACGAAGGTACCTACCACGAAGGTACCTACCACGAAGGTACCTACCACGAAGGTACATTGCATGACGTCACTATTGTTCGATGCGCAAAATGTTCCTGGTATAGCAACTCCTGCATTCAATTGCACCAAGCTCCAAAGAGACGTACAGTAGTACCTGCCTTCAACGGACACATCTGTGTCCAAGCAAAAGTGTTTGCATGTGTTTCCTTATGGGAGGGATGGACATGCAGGAGTGGTGGATTCAGTACCACATGGTAGAAATGTGTCAGTACATATATTAATAATTAAAACCTGCACATGTTGTATAATAAGGATATCACTGTGGTACTACAATATAAGTAAAATAAAGCAAAACACATTTAAAAAACCCAAAACAATTACATTTCTTACACAAATTGGTCAATACGGTACCACTCCCAAAAATGTAACACCATGATCAAGACACGCATGAGTCATGACCCATTAAAAATGTTTCCACACAAGATTGTCCGCCCGACTCCGCTCTCTCGTAATGTCCGTTCTTTCTTAACGAATACTAAAAAATCTAACCGCACAAAGACGTAGCATTAGCCTACGCAACTGGGCCAGTATTCTTGAAGAAATAGCTGTATATTGTCGATATTAACGCAAATTTGGCAGGGAAACATCTCAGCTGCGACATTTCATACATTTTGAAGGATTTAGATTGTTCTCATCTAAGATACTTTGTCACTAAATCGTAAGTTATTTACGACATCATGAAGATGTAGACAGCTAATGCGAATCATATATGGAAATATGCAGTCGGACACGAAGATCAGTTGACAAACGCAGTGTAAAAGTTAATAAAACATTAAACACAACAATCGATATTTATTTCACTTCGTCATTCAACCAATGATTCAGGAATGCACATATCCCGTGTCACTTGATGTTGGGATTCACCGTTTCACATGCGGGTGACCAATTCTTATTTTTGCTCACCGGTGTGCTCTGGCATTTGGCTTAGCGAAGGATTCTTACGATGCATGTCTGCGGATCAACGGAAACATTATTATTCTTCCTCGTCATTTCACCACAGTTTTGTATTGGTGTTGCCTACTCAACTGCATTAAAAACTATTTCACTGATTCTTGTGTAAGGTATATTTGTGAAATTCAACTTCAACTGATAAGCCGCTAGCACTGGACCCGATCGAACTGCCGAAACCGAAGGGGAAAGGAAGCCACCGATACCAGCGAAACACCGTTGATCCATGCAAGTGTAAAACAAACATAACCTCGCTTCCACATTCATTGTACTTATAGTTTATTGAGCACCATCAAAGCAAGTCTAAGTTAGTTGTTTGGGCAAACACGAAGAGTACAGCGAGACTGTGTTGCACGGCCATCGAAATCATGTGACTTCTTGCATTGCGTAACTGCGACAACCAGCCACATACCGCGCGGTTTGTCCGTCACAAAACTATGAAATTACTCGTTGCTGTCCGCCTTAACAGGGACGTATAACAAAATATCTTATCCGCTGTCCGCGTTCACCAGGTGGCCCCTCAGCAGAGTGACATCAACATGGTAAAACAATCCGTACATTGAGAAAGTGTCCCGACATAGCAGGTGTCCGCTCATCGGAGGGTCCGTTGAAGGCAGGTACTACTGTATATGGGCTTCGCTCGACCAGCATTACAGGTGTACACTGTGTAAATCCCCATTACAGGTGTACACTGTGTAAACCCCCATTACAGGTGTACATTGTGTAAACCCGCGTTTCTGGTGCTGCGCTTACAAATGTGGTCATTGCCACAACGATGACATTCGACTTTCTTGAAGAAATCTCGTTTCTCCATTTTGTTTAAGCTCTTCCGTCCACAATGTTTCGACGTTGAAGTGACACTGTGCGCTGAGTCACCGGTGATAGGCATGGTTTTAGTGGGAGGGGCGCTAAATGCTAATTCACTATGATAGTTCATCTTCATACCAAATACTATTTCTCTTAACGCTTGTTTTACAAACTCGCTAAAATTGCACGTTGCGCTTAACCTCTTTAACGCAATAACGTAGTCAGCTACATACTCATTCTAGAAATTACAACGTTAACACTGGCCGGGGTGAATTTAAAAAAAATAAACTGAAACGACCCGACCGTGGGGTCGTAGATGAACCCCTGAAAGTTTTGCGCTCGAGATGCAAAGCATCTAATAGGAGTAGCATACTCTACAAACACACAAAAACATCCATACAAACATACTCACGGTGGTTTGTAGTAAGATTATACCGTTTGGTTGAATAGTCTTTGTTGAATGCGAACAACAATATACAAATTACTTTTACAAATGCACAGTTTCTGGTCAGTCCATAACTGGCAAGCAAAACGTTTTTTTTTCTATTTCTATCCGTTGAGCAAATGCAATTATAAATTGGTGTACATTTTGTTAATGCTTTCTGTGTAAAGCAAGCGTGCTATATTTGCTAGCTTCCCTGGTGTTTCCATTTGATATTTGCAGTTGGAAGACACAACAAAATAGCGATGCAAATAGATTAAAGCGTTTTGTCGGATGATGCCACTTTGGGTGGTCAAACCGTGTGTTTGTGGGTTTTTACCAAACGATTGGAGGTACTGTATGAAGAGTTTTTCTCTGTGTTTAGATTTATTCATGATAGGACATAATTTATGTATTTACCTTCTTGTTTCATAGCATGACGTAAGAATGTCTAGGGTCGGCTAGATGTATTCTACTACGCCTTATTAATATCACACGCACACACGCACTCATGAACCCACGCACGCACGCACTTTACGCTTCTCCACGTTTATTTGAAAGATATTATTATGTGGAGGATATCTTTTTTGTATAGTATATTTGGCCCAGAAGCAGGTGCGGATATTTGTATAGTCAACGAGGGTCACATTTTATGTAACTTACTAGGTGAGCATGGTACAGGCTTTTTGTGGGGACTCCTTATCGACAGTCGAAGATCGAGACGCGAAGTATTGACTATGGAAATAATTCCAAACCTTAACATTGGTTCATCTATCTTTGAGCATAGGCATTCACGTGTTGTTGTCGACAATAGCCTGATGATGGCAAACAATGATTATAGGTTACAATGACATTCAAGGCAATAATACAATAATACAAGGAAATGCAGCGTAACATAGTGACCGTACATGTTATCATGAACAAACAAACACTGACATAGTGACCGTACATGTTATCATGAATAAACAAAGACTGACATAGTGACTATACAGGTTATCATGAACAAACAAAGACTGACATAGTGACCGTACATGTTATCATGAACAAACAAAGACTGACATAGTGACCGTACATTTTATCATGAATAAACAAAGGCTGACATAGTGACCGTACATGTTATCATGAACAAACAAAGACTGACATAGTGACCGTACATGTTATCATGAACAAACAAAGACTGACACAGTGACCGTACATGTTATCATGAACAAACAAAGACTGACACAGTGACCGTACATGTTATCATGAACAAACAAAGACTGACATAGTGACCGTACATGTTATCATGAACAAACAAAGACTGACACAGTGACCGTACATGTTATTATGAACAAACAAAGACTGACACAGTGACCGTACATGTTGTCGTGAACAAACAAAGACCGACATAGTGACCGTACATGTTATCATGAACAAACAAAGAGTGACAGAGTGACCGTACATGTTATCATGAACAAACAAAGACTGACATAGTGACCGTACATGTTATCATGAACAAACAAAGACTGACATAGTGACCGTACATGTAATCATGAACAAACAAAGAGTGACATAGTGACCGTACATGTTATCATGAACAAACAAAGACTGACACAGTGGCCGTACATGTTATCATGAACAAACAAAGAGTGACATAGTGACCGTACATGTTATCATGAACAAAACAAAGACTGACATAGTGACCGTACATGTTATCGTGAACAAACAAAGAGTGACATAGTGACCGTACATGTTATCATGAATAAACAAAGACTGACAAAGTGACCGTACATGTTATCGTGAACAAACAAAGAGTGACATCCTGACACTTTCCAACAACTAAGTTACCACCGGTGATCACGTGAATAGTCAGATTTGATTGTACATATGCTAAAAGTTCTCAAACATGAATTAACTGTCTGCGCGTCTTGGCAGCACTGCAGTCAGATACAATATTGTCAATATAATTTGACGCATGATGCCTCAATCCGTACTGAGCACAGTCAGGTGAGCCAGTCTGTTCTGTCTCATCACGCCAGGGGCTTAATAGGAAAACCTTGTTGAACACATATCATCTTAATTTCGTTAAGAGCCGAGCCGATCTATATTCTGAAAAATAATACGTTTGTTTGAGACTTTGCGTTGGTTCTGTGTATGCCGGCCTCATGTAATACGTCACGCGTAGTCTACGTTCCTGATTTTCATAGAACAACGGATGCGCTTGTAGGTCACGCTTGCTAACATTTCACCCATCAGCCAGAGTTTTGCCGATTTCGACTTTCGTTTCCAACAGACGTTTTCTTCCCAGAGACGTCGAAATGGCGTTGGAATGAACAGGTCTACCAGGGGGTGAAGTGTAAAGCGCGTTGAACAGTCTCAAGGACTGGATTCCACTTTATATATAAGAACGTTCCTTTAGTTCATATCAGATTTATTTATCTGTGCTGCTCACTCAGTTTTTTTTTCAACGAGTTAAGCATTTTCTCGCATTGGGCTTCGCACTTCTTTAATTTGCGTTCGCACCTCTCGAAGCCAGCATCTCTATTTCCACTTCGGCATCCCAGGTTGCATCTGTTGAATTGTTTATAACACGTATACTGGCACCTTCGGAAAAGCTGGTTTGGCGTACGTTTGGAGCCGTAACACAAAATCACCAGCAAGCCTGTTGCGAAAAGGATTACGATCTGAAAATAGAGGTGTTTGTTAATCATTGCGTATGATCGTTGTCCTGGCATTGGTGGAGACGACGTGATGTGATCATGGTCGTTACCGCGGATTACCGGCGATAAAATAAGTTGACGGGCGTGGCCGTCTAGGAAACGGTTTTAGTGAAGATTGCATGCAGAATAAGAACAATACTTATTGATAACACCATGTTACATTGCTAACACGTTTATGTGAGAAAACACACGAACAATACGATGACGTATACTTACAACCGAGCTTTTCATATTGAGTGATGTGTTGGTTGTTTGAGTCCCGACTGCCACAATTGAACATCGGCTCGCACGTACCCAGATGATTGACAAATGAGTCTTGCTGGGACCGCGTCAAGCATTGGTTGCTTACGTAGGGTAGGGCGTGACAAGGGGCCCCTGTGGGGTAAGACGCCCCATCGTATTTCTAACATCATATTGTTTATGTTGTCAATCGTCACTAATATTTTTCATATTTAATACCATATACACACAATAATCGTATGACCGCATTTTCACTTCAAAATAATAAATTTATGAATAACTATAACCATTGTCGTTTATGGGGTTTCCTTGCCGTACCCTACCCTTATTAATTGAGCACCATATGCAGATTAATACCCGATATTTGTATACATATATTTTAGTGCCGTCTTGCCAAGTCCAACGGTAAATGAATAACTGTAACCATTTTCCATCATGGGTGGAGCTTACTCTACTCTACCCTATGTCAATACATACTCCATAACAATACTCGACATTTGTATGTAAAAACTTTGAACCCATCTTACTAAGTACTGTGTCCACAATAGTGCAAGGTGCTCATGCACTTACAAATATTAACTTTCCAAAGTATCGTAAGATCCACAGAGCGTGCAAGTGCCCGTGGGTGTTTTCATCGTAGCGGCTAACTGTTATAGGTAGTCACTTAGAACAGGCACAACCATCTTGACCGCTTGATTACCACGTTCTGGTTCTGATAGTTGGTGTTAACTAAATGTCAGGATACACAACATTATTGATTACTTCATTCCAGCTCAGTTATTCAAACTCACAACTTGGACCACCACCAATATGCAGATGATACACAGATTAACCTTTCCTTGGTTACACCGGATACAAATTGCTCTTAAACCAACTCAGGGATTGCATCCATGATATATCCCACTGGACGACTGACATCAAATGAAAGTTAAATGCAAATAAAAATAGAGTTTTTTATTATTGGTACACAAAAGCAGCGAGGTAAACTTGACTGTTTGTTTCTCCGACACCTATGCTAGGCCACAATTCCACACCGGCCGTCTCAGCGTGGAATTTAGGAATCTTTGATAATAATAAAAATTTTAGAGAACATATTTCACAAACTTGTCGTTGCTGCTTTTATCGTATTCGTGACCTTCGTCGTATTCGCAGGTTTATGTCTTTTGCTGTCGCCAAAACCATTGCAACTGGTCTTGTTGGCAGTAGACTTGACTATCCAAGCAACCAGCATAGTTACATTTGTTCCTCACTCTTGCAAGATAGCCCAGGCAGGTTCGATCGTCTAATTCTAATCTACTTTTTGGTCCCAGTGTTAGGTCAAAAGTCGGAACTAGAGCTTTTTCAGTTGCTGCACCGACTCTGTGGAACTCACTCCCTGTTAATGTTAAGTTTGTAGGAAATATAATATAAGGCATTTTTATATATCATTATTATAACTCTTGAAATTACGATGGTAACACTGGCAGTAATAGTAAGGTGGAGCGACGCATTACCCATGTATATTACGTAACTTTGGACCATCGAAAAAGACGCATGACGTTGTCAACAACTGTACGTAATTGTTAGCGTAGCGTTGTGGCCAGTTGTACGTAATAATAACAAAAGGTAATTCGATTGTACCTAGAAAGGGTAATATTGGTGTGAACTTCGAACACACATTAAACAGAGCCGACGCGACCTTGGGGTGGTAGATGACCTGACCGTGGGGTGGTATGTGACCCGACGGTGGGGTGGTAAATGAACCCATGAAAGTTTGACGCCCGAGATGCAAAGCGTCTAATAGGAGTAGCATAATTTACAAACATACTCACGATGGGTTATGGTAAGATTATTTCGTTTTGCTTAACATTCAAGTCTATGTTGAATGCAACCAACAATATACTTTTACAAATGCACAATTCAGTTCAGTCCTTAACCTTTTTTTTGTCTATTTTAATTCGTTGAGCTAATATAAGTATTACTTTGTGTATGTTTTGTCAATGCTTTCTTTGTATATCATACTTCTTACATTTGCTTGATTCCATATTTCTTCATCTTGTATTTGTTGGGAGAAACCACAAAAAAATACAGGGTTTTTGTCGGTTTTTGCCACGTTTTGAAGGCATACCGTGTGTTTGTTCGTTTTCACCAAGCGGAGGAGGTACTTGTTCCTGGTATGCGTTTTAACGCGTTTTCCCATGTGCTTAGGTTTATTCAGGATAGGCAATACATTATGTATTTTCCTTGTCGTGTCGTAACTTAAGAAGAACAATTTCTGGGGTCGGCTAGGGTTATTCTGCTACGCCTAATTAATAGGCAGACAGCCACGTACGCACGCACGCACGCACGCACGCACGCACGCACACACGCACGCACACTTTAAGCTTCTCCACATTTATTTGAAAGACACAATTACGTGGAGAATGTCTTTTGTGCATACTAAATTTGACCCAGAAACTGGTGTGAAGATTGACATCACACACACACACACACACACACACACACACACACACACACACACACACACACACACACACACACACACACACACACACACACACACACACACACACACACACACACACACACACACACACACACACACACACACACACACACACACACACACACACACACACACAGACACACACACACACAGACACACACACACACACACACACACACACACACACACACACATCCATACATCCATACAAATATACTCACGTTGCATTATAGTAAGATTATTTCGTTTGGTTGATTAGTCTTTGTTGAATGCACACAACAATATACTTTTCCAAATGCACAGTTTCGCGTCAGTCCTAAACTGTTTTTCTCTATTTCTATCAGTTGAACTAATGCAATTATAAATTGGTGTATACAGTGGAACCTCGGTTTGTTGTCACCCCGGTAATACAGTCACCCCACCATTATGGTCACCCTGGGACAGTCCCAAATGATTTCCACAGTAAAAGACAGGACCTTAGTCCCGCTAATCAGGTCACCTCGCTATTCTGGAAAACGGTCAGTAACCCAGTGCAAAACGTCGAGATTGGCGGCAGATTAACGACGCGCTTACGGTCAATCACAGCCGGGAAGCCAAGATTTGGCGTCTGCAACGGCAAGCAGCCGCGTACCGGCAGCCGTTCCATCAAAGGCGATCTCAACATGAAGCCACGCACTGGCGTCTGCCTGTTTACATAGTGACCAGTTAACTTCAGAAAGCAATGCAAGAAGCAAGACACGAATCATTTTAGTTAACACTTTGAAGTCAAATTCTGAGGCCTAAGCTTAGCGGCCAAGTAAATTTTATTGAAAAACACGGCGCCGTCGACGGCTAGTTTAAAAGCAAAGCTCGATGTCTCTCCAAAATAAACTGGTGGATAACTCGTGTTTGATCCTGAACAGCAAATATTTAACGAGTTGTCATGTCAACAAATAATTTATCGTGCTAAATTAATACTTATTGAAATGTAACTAAACCAACTAGCAAATATCGGTCGATCTGATGTAGGAATAATTTCGCCGCAATCGAGCATGCTAAATGCCTTACGGTGTTACGCGAAGTTACTCCAAGTCCCATGATGCTTCAGTGCCCATATTAAGATCACCTCGCTATTATGGTCACTTTGACTCATTCCCTTGGGTGACCATAATGCGGAGGTCTGCTGTATTTTGTCAATGCTTTCTTTGTAAACCATGCTTGCCATATTTGCTTCTTTCCTTTGTGTTTCCATTCGATACTTGGCAAAATAGTGACGCAAATAGAAGAAAGGGTTTTGTCGGATGATGCCACTTTGGGAGGTCAAACCGTGTGTTCGCCGATATTTTACGAAACGGGGAAGGTACCGCATGTTTAGATTTATTCAGGGTAGGAAATAATTGATGTATTTACCTTGTTGTGTCGTAACTTGACGTAACACTGGCTAAGATCGGATAGAGGTGTTCTACTCCACCTTATTAATATCACACGCACGCACGCACACACCCACACACGCACCCACGCACGCTCGAACAGACGCACGCACTTTACGTTTCTCCGCATTTATTTGAAAGACATTATTATGTGGAGGATCTCTATTTTGCATATAATATTTAGCTCAGAAACAGGTGTGAAAATTTGCATAGTCCTTGAGAGCCAAGTATAGTCCTTGAGAGCCATGGTTTATCCCATTTTATCCTTTGTGAGCCCAAGTAACTACCCTAAGTTCATAGGAAACCATGCAGTAAGAAGTGTGATGTTTTAAAATTTGTATATTGTATTCGCCTGTAGTATTCCGAGTCCGATTGAGTGTCTCCACCTGTCAGGTTGCAAGATTTGCCAATATCAAAATATTCCTCCCATAATGAAGACATTCTGTATTGAATTATGGTTATTCACACGAGATGTTGTCTGCCGTCCTCGGTGTTGCGAAACTCTGTCACGGTGTAATACTTCAGGTTATCTTGATAACTACTTTGACAGGATCATAAGTCAAAGTCATCACGTGGATACTGTTTGCATTAGTCAAGTACGTACTTGGCAATGGTCACATTGCATGCACGTTTATGTATTCATTATTGTAATATCTCTGTATGACTGCTGAGTAGGCCTTATTAAATGATATGGGCTCTTGTTGGGTGTCAGTAGAGTAGACCTTATTAAATGATATGGGCTCTTATTGGATGTCTTTAGAGTAGACCTTATTAAATGATATGGGCTCTTATTGGATGTCTTTAGAGTAGACCTTATTAAATGATATGGGCTCTTGTTGGATGTCAGTAGAGTAGACCTTATTAAATGATATGGGCTCTTGTTGGATGTCTGTAGAGTAAACCTTATTAAATGATATGGGTCCTTGTTGGATGTCTGTAGAGTAGACCTTATTACATGATATGGGCTCTTGTTAGATATCTGTAGAGTAGACCTTATTAAATGATAGGGGCTCTTGCTGGATGTCTGTAGAGTAGACCTTATTAAATTATATGGGTCCTTGTTGGATGTCTGTAGAGTAGACCTTATTAAATGATATGGGCTCTTGTTAGATGTATGTAGAGTAGACCTTATTAAATGATATGGGCTCTTGTTGGATGTCTGTAGAGTAGACCTTATTACATGATATGGGCTCTTGTTAGATATCTGTAGAGTAGACCTTATTAAATGATAGGGGCTCTTGCTGGATGTCTGTAGAGTAGACCTTTTTAAATTATATGGGTCCTTGTTGGATGTCTGTAGAGTAGACCTTATTAAATGATATGGGCTCTTGTTAGATGTCTGTAGAGTAGACCTTATTAAATGATATGGGCTCTTGTTGGATGTCTGTAGAGTAGATCTTATTAAATGATATGGGCTCTTGTTGGATGTCTGTAGAGTAGACCTTATTAAATGATATGGGTCCTTGTTGGATGTCTGTAGAGTAGACCTTATTAAATGATATGGGTTCTATGGATGTCTGTAGAGTAGACCTTATTAAATGATATGGGTTCTATGGATGTCTGTAGAGTAGACCTTATTAAATGATATGGGCTCTTGTTGGATGTCTGTAGAGTAGACCTTATTAAATGATATGGGCTCTTGTTGGATGTCTGTAGAGTAGACCTTATTAAATGATATGGGCTCTTGTTGGATGTCTGTAGAGTAGACCTTATTAAATGATATGGGCTATTGTTGGATGTCTGTAGAGTAGGCCTTATTAAATGATATGGGCTCTTGTTGGATGCCTGTAGAGTAGGCCTTATTAAATGATATGGGCTCTTGTTGGATGTATGTAGAGTAGGCCTTATTAAATTATATGGGCTCTTGTTGGATGTCTGTAGAGTATACTTTAATAAATGATATGGGCTCTTGTTGGATGTCTGTAGAGTAGATCTTATTAAATGAGATGGGCTCTTGTTGGATGTCTGTAGAGTAGACCTTATTAAATGATATGGGCTCTTGTTGGATGTATGTAGAGTAGACCTTATTAAATGATATGGGCTCTTGTTGGATGTCTGTAGAGTAGGCCTCATTAAATGATATGGGCTCTTGTTGGATGTCTGTAGAGTAGACCTTATTAAATGATATGGGCTCTTGTTGGATGTCTGTAGAGTAGGCCTCATTAAATGATATAGGCTCTTGTTGGATGGCAGATTGTTTGGTGTTGTTGGATTTCTTGAATTATTACATTATCTTCCAGGAACTTTTTCAATATAAAATGTGCAGTGCGTCAGACATATAAAAACACAAAACGAAGTTGAGCGATTGATGAACTCCATCGGAAATTGTGTTTAATGTTTAATTATATTAAAGAAGCAATTTGTGCGTGAACAATTGTGTGTGAATGAATAGCTATGTGTGGATGCATCATTCTGCCGGTACATACTACGCTTTGATTCGTAAAGTGTCCTTTACAAGCAGATCGAATATTTTGATAAAATAAAGAAAAAGACCACGCACCACAGAAGCGGTAAACTAATTTACAACAAACAACGGCAAACAACACATATGAAAGCCGTGGCGGTGGTGCGAAGGGCTGCAAACGCAATGCTCGATCTTAATCGTGGTTCCTCTCCGAAACCGTGCTCTATACTATTACGTTCCGAAGCAAGGATACCGGACACACTAGGATGACACGGCACGTGAATGGTATACATTCAAATGAGATGACGGGTTTACTGCGCCTCAGCGAAAAACTGTAACCGAAGCCCATAACACACAATTCATTTCTGACATACATGCTGTAGTAGTAGTAGTCGTAGTAGTAGTAGTAGTAGTAGTAGTAGTAGTAGTAGTAGTAGTGGTGGTAGTAGTAGTAGTAGTAGTAGTAGTGCGTGCGTGCGTGCGTACGTGCGTGCGTGCGTGCGTGCGTGCGTGCATGTGTAAGTGCGTGGTTTTGAAACGTAATTGACATATATCTCACAGACGAGCTACACGGTGACAACAAATGGCTTCCTCGTCTACATGCCATCTGCAACTTGATGCTTTGGATGGCAATCTGGTTAAATCTGGTTAAATCTTGAATGGCCAATATTCGCTTTCACTTTGCGCTAACCTAGATTTCCCTTAAAAAAAACATTATGCACTTATGCTTCGAATAGCTATTTTCTTCATATTCTTTTGATATGATTGGAAGAGGAGAGAGTAATCTTGACTTTCTCATAATGTTCCGATGATTCGGTATACTATGTGTGATGCCTGAAAGCCAAGTGATATCACAACAATAACAGGGACATGTGTCAAAGTATGGTGCACGTCAGGTTTCAACCAGCGACGTGCCCCACACTGATCTGAAAGGAGTGTTTAGAGAACAGTGACTCGTTGCTAATGTTGGTATATATTGTGTTCCAGCCACTGGTGGCTCGTTGGTGGAAGAGGCGGAGGTTCAGCGAGCCTCCGAACGCATCTTCGCTGCTCCTAAAGACTACAAGAGCCTCCGTGCATGCTACGAGGTAACTACCCTATGATCATAAGAAATCACACGTGTGTTGTTTTATAACATGTATAGATCTATGATAAATTGCTTTGGTTAATCGGCCTTTAGCATTTCGAATCGGATTGAGTGTCTCCGTCTATCAGGTTGCAAAATTTGCCTATATAAAATATTCCTCCCACAATCAAGTTTTTCTTTATTGAATTATGGTAATTCACATGAGATGGCATGCCTGCCGTCCTCGGTGTTGCGAAACTCTGCCACGGTGTATTAATTCAGGTTATAACTATTTTGACAGGATCATAAGTCCAAGTCATCAAGTGGATAATGTTTGCATTAGTGTAGTAGGTCACATTGCGTGCTTTATTATGTATTCATTATTGCAATATCTCTGTATGACTGCTGAGGAAAACCTATTATATATTAGTGTATTGCGTTGTGGTAATATTGTTTTTATGCGAAGTCTACCCTACACATTCAATGGTATATCAAATGGCTTAGATTGTTTGTATGACATTTTTCGCACATGTATAAAAAAGGAAGCTAAATATGCCTCTCAGAAAGTCACAAAGAAAGTCTTAAATATGTGCGTAAATTAAAGAAGATTTGTTACTACGGGTATAACACCGGTGAGGGAAGGTGATGATCCGTTTGATATTTTTTTGAAATATTTAATGATTTCCCCGCATATTGTTTTCTTTTACGTATTAATGTTTTCTTACGTGTTGAAAAAGCAAGTCTGCCTTCCATTACTATTAGACCAACATGTCAACTAACATGACAGGTCACGTATGTGTTGTGGGTGCGGTGAAAGCTGATACGGCGCTACACGTATCTTCAGTGTTGATGGTGTAACCTGTGTTGTGGGTGCGGTACAAGCTGATACGGCACTACACGTATCTTCAGTGTTGATGAAGTAACCTGTGTTGTGGGTGCGGTACAAGCTGATACGGCACTACACGTATCTTCAGTGTTGATGAAGTAACCTGTGTTGTGGGTGCGGTACAAGCTGATACGGCACTACACGTATCTTCAGTGTTGCGGTACAATGCTGATTATGAAAATGAATGATCCTAGAAAATGTTAACTAATCCTACACTTTTGGTGTAGTTTTTTCGTGGGAGGTTTTGTCTCCATTCGTAGACACTAACATGTAATAAAGCGATATATTCTGTCAGATCCCATTATATGAGTTCCATGTCCAGCAGTTGTTGGCCTGCGCCTATCGAGGTCTAATTGTTCACAGCCTCGATGCGCCAATGCTGAGCTTTTTTTTGGTTAATTATCTGTTGCTTTTGGGAAATGTGACATTTATCAAATAATTACCAACATTGTCCCTGGTAACCTCTGCGTATCAAGTCATTAAACAAACACAACTGTAGACATTTGAACAAACTTGGAATTGCATTCACTATAGGCTACTTTGGTTTTCTAAGTTTCGCAGTGATGAAACATCTTTGAACCTGATTCATTGCTGGGTGGAACAAACCGATTTAACGAGCCCTAGAGAAATTAGTGGTCATCTGACATTTGATAATTGACGTAATTGTTTTTTTGTCTATACAAAAATAATAAATTACCTGTGTCTTACATTCCAGGAGCTGTCAAATGACATATTTCATTCAGTATATAACCTGCTACGTATGGGTCTGTCTTGCACTAATTTTAGCCCAGCTTGCCCACTAATATGACAGGTCACGCACATATGTGAAGGGAAAGAAAGATTGAGTCTTCGGTGCTGACACCTAGTGTCGTGAGTAAGCACTTTTTTTCTGAGTTTATTTCTCGCACAAAAATAACATAGAATGACAGACACAGCAGTTGAAAAACGCATAATTTGGTTTAAAAGCAGATTTCTGACGAAACCAAGCAGATTAATATATATATATATATATATATATATATATATATATATATATATATATATATATATATATATATATATATATATATATATATACAACCAAATTATTTGTTCTACGTCATAATTTTTCCGTTTGAAGCACATACATTTTAAAACGGGATATGGTTAAACTCATCTCTAAGATCCGAATTGAATACAGGAAATCCGTACCATGTGGCAGGTGTACAATATTACAGGCACATCGTGTGACAGGTGCACAATATTACAGGTGTAAAATGTGGCAGGTGTACAATATTTCAGGTGTACAATGTGGCAGGTATACACTATTACAGATGTACGTTGTAGCAGATGTACAATATTACATATGTACAATGTGGCAGGTGTACAAATATTACAGGTGTACAATGTGGCAGGTGCACAATATTACAGATGTACAATGTGGCAGGTGCACAATATTACAGGTGTACAATGTGGCAGGTGCACAATATTACAGGTGTACAATGTGGCAGGTGCACACTATTACAGGTGTACAATGTGGTAGTTGTACAATATTACAGGTGTACAATGTGGCAGGTGCACAATATTACAGGTGTACACTGTGGCAGTTGCACAACACTACAGATGTACAATGTGGCAGGTGTACAATATTACAATGTACAATGTGGCAGGTGTACAATATTACAGGTTACATTGTAGCAAATGTACAATATTACTTATGTAGAATGTGGCAGATGTACAATATTACAGGTGTACAATGTGGCAGGTGTACAATATTAAAGATGTACAATGTGGCAGGTGTACAATGTTACAAGTGTACAATATGGCAGGTGTACAATGTGGCAGGTGTACAATATGGCAGATGTACGATGTGGCAGGTGTACAAATATTACTGGTGTACAATGTGGCAGGTGCACAATATTACAGATGTACAATGTGGCAGGTGCACACTATTACAGGTGTACAATGTGGCAGGTGCACAATATTACATGTGTACAATGTGGCAGGTGCACACTATTACAGGTGTACACTGTGGCAGGTGCACAACATTACAGGTGTACAATGTGGCAGGTGTACAATATTACAAGTGTACAATGTGGCAGGTGTACACTATTACAGTTTACATTGTAGCAAGTGTACAATATTACTTATGTACAATGTGGCAGATGTACAATATTACAGGTGTACAATGTGGCAGGTGTACAATGTTACAAGTGTACAATATGGCAGGTGTACAATATGGCAGGTGTACGATGTGGCAGGTGTACAATATGGCAGGTGTACGATGTGGCAGGTGTACAATATTACAGGTGTACACTGTGACATGTGTACAATATTACAGGTGTACAATGTGGTAGGTGTACAATGTGAAATTTATAATGTGACAGGTGTGCCAGAACCAGCCGTCCCTGTTGTCTTTCCCTCAGATGCTGTTCTTCCTGAAGGGATTCACGGAGGAGAATCGCACCAAGCTCGGCACCGTCATTGGCATCTGTGTTGCAAATGGTCTGGGAGAGCCAACCTGTCTGCCGGCCGTCTTCAAAGAGCACCTACTCAAGGAGAGTGAATTACCCCGCTCAGCCACACGGCTTCAATCTGCCCTTCTCTTTCCACTTTCAGGTTTTTTCCACTTTTCCACGGATGAGGCTTTGTAAATAAAACAAATCCAATAATGAAAAATGGGATAGGATTGGCAAAACTTTCAGACTGCCATTTCCAGAATTTATTTCCACTTTTAGTCCAATGTTCTCAACATGTAGAAACCGCATGTGTCCGACTCCGATACTACTGATTCTGTGGAATATATATCATGGGTTTATGATACAGTTATCCATATTCAAGTGTCCAACACGATTTGCAAGGTCAGAAATGTGGTAAAACCCACGTAGTCTCCAATTCTGGTGAACTACTCAAATGTAGTAGTTTGTAGTTGAAGGGGTCCTCTTTAGATTCAGCAGTGGTGGTGTCAGTTTGTGTCAGTTGAAAGAGTAATTGTGTGTGTTTGCTGTATATGAGATGTTTAGATTCAGCAGTGGAGGTGTCAGTTGGTGTCAGTTTGTGTCAGTTGAAAGAGTAATTGCGTGTGTTTGCTGTATATGAGATGTTTAGATTCAGCAGTGGTGGTGTCAGTTGGTGTTCCAAAAACTAGAGCTTTCTCGGTTGCCGCATTAACTCTTTTTAATTCACTCCGAGTTAGTGATATGACAACTTGACAAACAGTAAAATTTCGCCGTCTTCTGAAGTCTTTTTAAAACGTTCTTAGTTCCATAACATAGTCATACATCTGTGGACACAAATTTAAAAGGAAACAGCATTCATGGTTTTGGGTCTAGGCACCTATTAGAATTACTAAGACATAACCATTTGCAACTACAATTAAGAGTATCACTCACGCCAGTAGTGTAATAGGAAAACATGGTTTAATACACAGCATCTTAATTTCAACGGTCGCGCCATACTGTTAGTCACGAATGTCGAAGTCTAGCCATTGTTTACTCAAATAGTCCTCTTTCTGGCAAAATAACACGTCTTTTTGAGACTTTTCTTTGGTTCTGCGTGTGCCGCAAATAATACATAGTCACGCATAGTCGACGTTCCTGGTTTTTATAGAACTGCTCATGCACTTCTCGGTCGCGCTGGTTAACATGTCAGCCCTCAGTCAACCGGAGAAATGACCGGAATCTCCCACTGCTAGAACACATTCTGAGTACACCACTTGTGCGATATTCTTGATTTTAGTTGCACACGGTTCGCCTTTGTTATTTCTTTAACGTTCGTAGTAACAAAACCATGACAATTGTTTCGTTTTAGCATTGCATATCGATTTCGAGATTGCCTTTCATGTTGATCCGCCTCTGAGCGCGGGGTTACCACTTTGCACCATTTATTTAAAATACTTTTTCTTTTCCAGAGAAGTCGCCGTGATGTTGGAATGAATAGTTCTGCCAGGGGGTGAAGTGTAATGCGCGTTGAACAGTCTCAAGGATTGGATTCCATTTTATATATGCGAACGTACCTTTAGTTCAGAACATTCTTATTCACTCAATATCTTTTTTCAAAGAGTTAAGTATTTTCTCGCGTTTGGCATGAAACTTCTTAAATTTTCGTTCGCACCGATCGAAGCCAGCATCTGTATTTCCACGTTTGCATCCCAGGTTGCATATGTTGAATTGTTTAAAACACACATACCGGCACCTTTGGTATAAGTGGTATGGTGTACGCACGATATCACCAGTAATGCTGTTGCGGATAGGATTACGATCTGAAAACATAGGAGTTTGTTAATCACTGGGTATAAACGTTGCCCTGGATTGGGTGGAAAAGACGTGGTGATCACGGTCGTTAGGCACGCGAAGAAGAATCGAAGAAAAGACGCGTGGCGTTGTAAAATTGTTTACATAATTGTTCGAGTAGCGTTGCGGACAGTTGTAAGTAATACATACAAAAGGTAATTGGATTGTATACAGAAAGGGTATTCGAGTAGCGTTACGGACAGTTGTAAGTAATACATACAAAAAGTAATTGGATTGTATACAGAAAGGGTAATGTCGATGTGAATTTCGAAAAAAATTAACAGAGACGATCCGACTGTAGGATCGTAGATGATCCCCTAACAGTCTTCAACTGCTATATCTGTCATTCATATTATTCTTGAGTAAAGAACACAAGAAAATATGTGTACTTCATATTTTTTCCGTTTGAAGCAAATCCGCATTAAAACGGAATATGACCATATTTATATCCAAGATCCGGGAAATACGTTCAATGTGACAGATGTACAATGCGGCTGGTGTAAAATGTCACAGATGTACAATGCGGCTGGTGTACACTGTGACAGGTGTATAATGTGGCAGGTGTTCAGTGTGACATGACAGGTGTATAATGTGACAGATGTGCCAGAACCAGCCGTTCCTGTTTTCTTCCCCGCAGATGCTGGTCTTTCTGAAGGGATTCACGGAGGAGGATCGCACCAAGCGCGGCACCTTCATTGGTGTATGTCTCACAAATGGTATGGGGGAGCTAACTTGTCTGCCGGCACTCTTTGAAGATCACGTAGTCAAGGAGGGTGAGTAATCCCGCTCAGTCACACGGCATCAATCTGCTCTTCTCATTCCACTTTCGATATTTCATATGTATGGGGCTTCATGAATAAAACAAAATCCAGGAATAAAAAGGGATCGGATTGGCACCATCCACCCAAATCCCCATCCCAAAAAATGGAAAATTCGTGGCGATGTACTCGCATTGCCAATGTAGTGAATGGAAAGCCGATTATTATGAAAGTGTTACCTCGTAAAAATTTAAATATATACCTTTCCAATTTGTGTTCGATAATCCAAGTGAATCTTCAACCCAAACGCCCACATCCAATGTTATTTTGGATTATTGGAATTTATATTTCCAAAGAAGCTAAGTAGTAGTCCGTATTAGTTATTAACCTATCTAAAAGTTACTAATTAATTTTAAATATTTGATTACACAAGTTGTATCCTCTATCTTTCTTGGCATGGCCTGTCACTATCCTTGACAAGTCATGAATGTATGTGGAGGGAGACCAATTGGATACTGTCTTCGATGCTGACGTCTAGTGCCGTGGCTCAGAACTGTTCTCTGAGTGCCCTACATTTTCATTGCTATTTTATGGGTGAGTCTTGTGACGGCGTATTTAAATTGGTGTTGGTTAGTAAAGTAATTCAGTCCTCACGCTTCTCTCTCTCTCTCTCTCTCTCTCTCTCTCTCTCTCTCTCTCTCTCTCTCTCTCTCTCTCTCTCTCTCCCACCCCCCTCTCTCTCTATCTATCTATCTCTATCTATCTATCTATATCTCTCTCCCTCCCTCTCTCCCCCTCTCTCTCTCTCTCTCTCTCTGCACTGACTGAAACCAATAACAAATCGAGAAAAGTTTTTCGGTGTCGACCCCTCTTTTTAGAAGACTTGCATTACAAGTTCCGTTCTCCAGTCTTTGAATGCAGATGTAGTTGAATCGAGTAGTTCTCGAAATGACTGACCGTGTAGCTATGTAATAGCTCATGATAAACATTGTGTGGATGCTAGGAAAATTCAGATTTTCATAGGTAGAATTCAACCAATAAAATGTGATTTGTTAGCAAGATTGAAAAAAATTGCCATCCAAAACTACACGTTCCAAATGGTCAGTGGACAATGAAACCATTGCCTTATCGAGAGTCCATAAATGTTATCATTTATGTATAGCCCGACCTTATCAGATATCTATGTCAAATGTATTGTTAAACATATTCACACTACTGTCATTAATACAATCAATTGACAGTTTGTTCCAATCAGTTATCACCCTCTGTGAGAATGAGTACTTTCACATGTCCAACCTACGCTGTTCCACAGCTAATGCTGCTTTATGTCGTCAGGTTCTACTGCCTTCTGTAAGTTTGATATTCCTATCAATATCCTCATAACCACTCACTATTCTAAACATTTCTATTTGGTTTCCTCTTACTCTCCTTGTCTCATGTGTTGCTCTTCGTTGTATTCTTTCTAGCTTATATATGTCCTACCTATGATATGGCCTCTATGCTCGTATACAATATTCCAAATGTCGCCCAGCTATAGCTATGTCCAGGGGTACAATCAGTTGATTATTCTTATATGTGATAGTTCGCCTAATTAGCTCTAGAATTTGATAACCCTTTGAAGCAGTAATCCCACATTCATGTGAAATTTTCATGTCTGCACTAAATGTTACTCCTAGTTCCTTTTCTTTTGTGGTTCTACCTAGTATAGCATCCTCCATTTTATATTCTCTGTCCATGTTTCCATGTCCCATGTGTCTGAATTTACACTTCCCCAAATTTAATAATATTTGAAATTTGTCAGACCATTTAGCCAATTTATCTAGAACAACCTGTATACCATGTTTATCTGTATTTCTAATTTTTTTTAAATTTTTACATATATATATATAATTATATATATATATATATAATTATATATATATATAATTATATATACATATATATATATATATATACATATATATATATATATATATATATATATATATATATATATATATATATATATATATATATATATATATATATATATATATATATATATATATATATATATATATATATATATATATATATATATATATGCTTGTGTGTCTGTGTGTGACACACTTGACTGCTAAGTTTGTGAGCATCTATATTTAGTCAGGGCGGTTAGGTCACTTGGCGGACGAAAGCACCAACTCTTCTATGTGGCCTCTTTGGGTCATACTTATTGATTTTAGAAGGGGAGTCACGCAAAAAAGATTGTCAGACCACCCCAGGGGTGCTATTGAATCGATGACAATATATCATTCAGGAATTTATGTGAAAGTTGTGTTGCCATAACAATTGTTTTCAGCATTATCTTGTACAGCTATTCTATGAATGCTTCCGCTTCTTTTGATGTATAACATGTCATGGTAGATTGAGTTTTGACAAGTTTACGATCGATCAAATTCTAATTAAAACGGGAGTTACTTACACACTTCTTACACATGGGTTCCGATGTGCGCCGGCGATTTCGAAGTCACGATTTGATCACCTGGCATCTCTTCAAATGGACGCCAAACAAAAGCAATTAAAGGTATTTTAACTATGTTTGTAGTTAGATGCAGTTAAAAAACAATCTTACACATTCGTCTGACAGAAGGAGTCCATCCTAGCTTTGTTGACGCTGCTCAGAAAACTTCTCTTCCCCAGAGGACTTTTGGACGAAGTTCGAAAACGTTTTTGAGACCCATTTGGATAAGATTTCCAGAAGTGTCCAAAGCGTTGACCAGGTGTTTTCGTGTGAAACATATCGTAAAATTGCAAATGTGCGAAAGCATTTATTGAATGCACCGCACGCGACAAACGGGATCAATATAATCACATAGATATGTTCGCTTTCCTTGCCTCAATAGCTGCCCCATGTCAGTGAGATTGCCTGTTTTGTCATAATGTTATGTAGCACTACAACTGGTGTGTTTATTCATAGCTTTAAAGCTTAAAGCTTATTAGAAGCTTAAAATGTGTGTGTGCGTGCGTGCGTGTGTGCGTGCGTGCACGCGTGCGTGCTTACGTGCGTATGTATGTATGTTTGTGTACATATTAAATGTTAATTTCACTATCGGTTTTAGAAGGCTCTAGTATCATCTCAATTATTTCATGTATATTCACCATATGTAAACTTCAACAACTTCAAACTAATGGTGTATTGTGTTAGATATACAACATGACCAATGAATAGTGGTTTCCCCACCGTGTATTATTGAAACTTTTAAACACATGAATCGATATGAGTGTTATGTTAACTACATATAAGGACAAATAAAATTAAAATACCTTTATTATTTGGCACTCATTTGAAGAGGTGACCGGTGGTAATTTTTACAAGAAATCGATCGATCGTAAAATTGTCAAAAATCAACTTACTATGACATGTTATGATATTAGTATACCAAAAGAAGCGTAAACATTCCTAGAATATATACGCAAAATAATGTTAAATACAATTGTCATAGTAACAAAACGAAAAAACCTTCGCCAACTTCTTAACACACCTATGGGAGGGGGTCAGAGAATATAATTTTTTCTTGGCTCCCCTTCTAGAATCGACTCCAAGAAGCCACATGACAAATGTGGTGCTTTTGTTCGCCAAGTAACTATTATTTCGTTAACCGTCCAGACTAATTATTCTGCAGACAATAAAAATACTTTAATGCGTTCACCGGATGCAGAGATATGATACAATGACTAACAGTTTTACCACTGGTTATTTTCAACTGATGTATTTGTGTATTTATGACGTGATTGTTCTTGTTTGTACACACGTAAACACTGAGAAACATTAGATTAGTTTTTATTGGTGCACACATGATTATTAGCATTACTGGGTGGAGTTGACGTCGATTTTACATTACAATGGTTTGTAAATACGTCCTTTGTACGTTCTCTGTGTATAAGTATGCGGTGGCGAGTCTCTTTTGAACACCCTCGCACCCATATTAATTAATGCACGAACTATGCACGGTTTTACGCGGGCAAACGATGATGTGTTTGAGAGCGTTGAATGCAGTACAGAATTCCGTTCCCCTCCGCATGCAATGTAAACATTATATTTGCCCCGAACCATTCCACAGATAACGGTCAGATTTAAAAAAATTAATTAATTAAAACGCATTTGGGTGGTGAAGATGTTACAAAGCAATATTTATTTTGGCTGTTATAAGGAAAACAAAACACAGTACTAAATATTAAAACTTTATTATATACGAAGCTAAGATTACTTTGAATGCGTTGTATACGCTTAACCAATAGTACTCCTAACTAAACAGTTAGTTTTACAGTCAATGTATCAGGATAGCCAATCAAACCATCGTCACAGTGGAAAGTGATATGCGATTCCATGTTCATACGTGCGACAAACGGTGGCGCTACAATAATTATAATCTCGCTTATCCGACTCTCGCTCGCCTTCGTGAACTCGCCGAGAAGAGAGTCTGGTTCCGAAGAGATGGTCTCACTGTTACGGACTCCATTTTGTGTAGGCGTCACTGTGACGCACCAGCAGCCACCCAGCGTCAATTGTGATATTCTACACTATAGCATTACTTTGCATGATTTATGTTTACAGTGTGATAGTCGCGTCAATATGGTCCATGTTGATTCGAATGTATCGTTTAAACTGATAACAGTTCACTATTATTTGATGATTTAGCGAAATCCCTGGATGAGAACATAATTAATACAATTATGTTTGCATCCAGAATCTGGGTGCATGATATAATTTCCGTCACAACGGACACATGATTCCAAGCTCTGCTGTGTCGACAAACGGTGGCGCCCCATCCAGACTAGACCCACACCAATGTGTTGATTGTTACCGACGTCAGGTGGCTCCACTATTCAGATTAATTATCGCTTGCGTGAATAATTGATGTTATGTGTTCTACAAAATTGCTTGAAAGTCACAAACTGGCAAGTCAAGTCACAAATCAATGACATGCAAGTCAAGCCTCAAGGCAATAATCTCCAAATCAAGTCTCTAGTCATATCTCCGAATTCCAAGTCAAGTCACCAGCGTTCACTGTTCGAGTCACAAGTCAAGTCGCACTCAAACACATGACGATTGCACTTCATGTGTAGTGAAATATCAATGATAAACAGGTCGCTCCAGTGATGTCTGTAACTCGAGAGATTTCGACGGGTAGCGAATTTGTGCAACGACTTTGACTCCATTCATAATACATTCGCGCTCGCATGAGTTGTCAAGTTCCGAACGAAATTACTAGTTGTCTGAGGGCCGCCTACTTCCTTAGTACCACAATATGTACACTCCGCTGTTCACCTTTGTGTTGTTTGTAAAAAATGTTTGAAAGCAAAGCTAAAAACGCGTGGCACATTAGTAGAAGTCGCCATGATTGATGAGGGGAAATATGTTCAACGGCAACTCCTGACTTACAAATACGTTGATACATGAAGAGGAATGTGTATGATAGAGAAAAACTAACACTACATCGATAAACACAGAACAAACACAAAGTCTCAAACAAACCAGTTGTTATGCCAGAAAGAGGACTAGTTTAGTAAACAAAGCCAAAAATACGTTACATTAGTTGAGTTTGGACGCTACGCAGTACCAATATTGCATAATTGCTAAAATGTTGACAACTGAATACGATATTGAAACGGATAATGATGTGAAAATGAAATACAAATTTGGCGAATATGAGATTACAGCACTTGTCGTAGTCGTGACGAGACAGTGTTAATGAGATGGAGGTAGCAGAAATGATTATTGCAGACGTTATATTTCTCGTAATGATTATGATGATGAGTGGTGATATAATTTGTGGTATCAAATAAATGTAATACCGTAAACCAGGGTTAGTTTGAGCAGTGGAGAAACCTATAAAAAATAAGATTAAATGTTTTCTTTTTTGTGTTAATTGTATAATGTATTTAAGATTTTATTGGAGCAATCCCATTTTAATAGACATGTTTAGTAACCCCGCAGTGAATTTCTGAATGGCAGTCTTTACAAGACGCTAAATTGTTACAAGACAAACTTCCAGCTACATACAGGTATGTGCATCTCTGTCAGGTTCTTAAACGTGTCCACATCGTGGGTTATACGTCTGTGAAGTTGTATTCTTGTTTTGTTTTAACTATGAAGTGATCGCATGTGGCAGTAACAATTTAATATGCGGGGCAACGTTGAATGTAGTATGGGGCTTCTTTGAACATGTTCAAATTTACCCCATGTGGCTAAAGTAAGTCAACACTCGGCAAAAGCAGATGTAACTGGTCATACATGCTTGGATTAGACCCTCGAAGTTTGGAAGTCAACCTTTGGTAGACCCTCAACCTGTCATAGGCCCTCAACCTTAGGGAGGTCCTCAACCTGGGGCAGGTACTCAACCTTTGGGAGGCCGTTAACTTGTGCTAGGCCCTCAACCTTTGGTAGGTCATCAACATTTAATAGGCCTTCAACCTGTGGTAGGCCCTTCGAGTCCAGTATGCAGAGCTTTTTTCCGCAGTTTAATTATTAATATGAATCCTGCCCTTCAAACAGTTGTGACAGATTCCACACGCTTTCTTAATGATCCAATGCTACAATTCAATGAAAAAGTTCAAGCCGACGCCTTCAGGGCTACAACCATTCAGTTCATGTGTGAACACGTTGATGAATATATCGATAATCGCAATTGAGACCCCTAATATTGTCCAATAGGAGAAAATGCTGAACTCTACTACGAATATATTGTTGCGAAAGGAAAGCGTGTCTGCACCGCCCTCCTCACAACAAAATGCCATCTCATTCTCGTGTGCAGGTTAGTGAGATGTCTGAACAAAAAATCAATCAGAGAAAAAGTCCTGCAACCAAGCGAACGAACCAAACGACAAGGGCCGGGCAGCATACAGAATACGGCAAGCTGCAAACTGAGAAGAATTCAGAATGACAGTAGGGAAGCCTGGCAGTGTTTCATGTGCTATGACATTGTAAAGGAAGACATGATTAAATGTCAAGTGTGCTTCAGGTGGTCACACGGCGCTATTGTGCAAGTGTGGGCAACTGGTTTGACGTTTCTTGAACTAATAAAGTCATTAATAAAAATTTACTTTTGTTGAGCACAATTATCACGTTGATGATGTTAGTTGGACACCTCCTCTCTAATAGCACTTTCAGTAACGTTCTGTTTCGTTTATCTCCTATTTCGTACACCTGTTTCCTTAGAGGATACGAATTTATCATATTTCTGCATTTGGAAATCGGACGAAAAGTGGAAGAAATCATAAAAAAAAACTAACCCCAGTAAGGCTATATAATTGAACGCGTGATGAACGGCAAGAGAACAGGTGGATGAAGGTCTACATGTTCAAAGTATCCCCGACCATGAAGTAGCTTTGAACACCCGATAAATAAACAAAAACAACGAAAATAGTTTTAGTCTGCGTATATTTAATGCATGCCATTAGAAAGTCTACCTGGGCATATATTTAATGCATGCCATTACAAAGACTAGCTGGGCATATATTTAATGCATGCCATTAGAAGGCCTAGCTGGAGCCCCAGTATTGGTAGGTAGAAATCACACGTCCACCTTCAAGTTTTTGTGAGGAATGTGAAAAGGAATGTGAAAAACCAAATATGGTCCTCATTAGATTCAACAGATACGTGTGCATTGCACTTGGTGTAAAGTGTCTTTGGGTGTGCGCTGTATACGAGATGTCTGGCAATATAGCAAGAAAACACTTCTAAATGCAATCCTTGGCCTATTTTATTCAACAGTTGCATGAACTAGGGCTTTCTCGGATGCCGCATTAACTATTTTTGAATTCACTCCAAGTTAGTGATATGACAACGCGACACATAGTAACATTTCGCCGTCTTCTGAAGAAACGTCCTTAGTTCCTAACATATTCATCCGTCTGTTGACAACTTTAAGGGGAACCAAAGTCATGGTCTTGGGTCTGTGAACCCACAAGAGTTCCTACATAACAACTTTGCAGCTACAATTAAGATTATAACGCCGGTGGTTTAATAGAAAAACCTTGCTGAACACAGCATCTTAATTTCATAGGCTTACCTAACTAATCCTCTTTCTGATAAAAGAAAACGTTTGTTTGAGACTTTGCGTTTGGTCTGTGTATGAAGGTATCACGTAACACGTCACGCTTAGCCTACGTTACCTCAGTTTCATAGAACTGCACATGCGCTTATCGGTCGCGCTGGAGAACAGCAGGTTTGGGTATCAATCAACCGGAGAAATGACCGGAATCTCCCTTTTCTAGAACACGTTCTGAGTAAACCACTGGAGTGACATTATTGATTTTATTTGCACATGGTTAGTTTTTAGTATATATTTTAGGTGCAGAGCCACAAAGCCACGAATTGTGTTTCGTTTTTTACACTGCATGCCGATTTCGAGATTGCCTAACCCTTTCCTGTTGATCTGCCTCTTGGCGCGGGGTTCCCACATGTGTAGCATTTATTACCAACATATTCTTTGCTTCCCATAGAGGTCAAAAAGACGTTGGAATGAACAGGTGTGCCAGGAGTGAACTGTAAAGCGCCTTGAGCAGTCACAAGGATTGGATACCGCGCCATATAAGAACGTATCTCTATTTCATGCAA
>BSQZ01000048.1:4240000-4415000 GCA_033239005.1 Lamellibrachia satsuma | reverse complement strand
TTTTCTTGTGTGGTTCTACCTAGAACAGCATCCCCCATTTTATATTCTTCGTCCACGTTTCCATGTCCTATGTGTATACATTTACAATTCCCAAAATGTAATAACATTTGCCATTTTTCTGACCATTTAACTAATTTATTTAGATCATCCTGTAAACTTTGTCTATCTGTATCATTAGTAACCTTTCTGATCACTTTTGTGTAATCTGTAAATTTTAGTACTTTGCTAGACATGTAATCTTCCAAATCATTTATATATATATATTAAAAACAGTATAGGCCTAATACTGATCCCTGTGGTACCCCATTCAAAACAGATTTCCAGTTTGAAATCTCACCATCTACTATTACTCTCTGTCTTCTGTGTGTAAGCCACTTTCCTATCCAGTTGATTACACCATTACCTATACCATGGGCTTTTAGCAACAATCTTTGATGTGGCCCTTTATCGCAAGCTTTCTGAAAATCTAAGTAGACAACATCCACTGGTGACCCGTCGTCTACCCACTTTGTAATTTCTTCAAACAAAAAGAGATTGGTTAGACATGACCTTGGTTTTAGGAACCCATGTTGAGATGTATTTATTAATTTATGTTTCACAAGGAATTCCACCATGTGGTCTCTAATTAATGTTTCGAGTAATTTACATACAGCTGATGCTAAACTCACTGTTCTGTAATTATCTGGCTTGTTCCTCGATCCCTTCTTAAATAGCGGCGTAATGTTTGCTTCTTTCTTTCAGGACCTCTGCCACTTGAAACCCGTCTGAAATTATGTTTCCCTTGTTGTTTTCTAGTGGTCCGACCTTATCTCGAACTTTCTGTTTACTCCTTACATAAGCATAGAGACTCTTGCTGTAATTGTTTATATTACCTGCCAATTTTTTTTCAAAGGTTCTTTTAGATTTTCTAATTTCAGTTGTAGCTAGATTAAGTGCCTCTTTGTAATTTGCATAGTCTTCACCCTTTCTGGTACGCCTATAAACTCTCAACATAGTTTGCTTAAACACTATTTTTCTAATAGCTTCTTTTGACAAGTGCTTCTTTCTATACCGTTTTCCTTGTTTTTTTCAAGGGAACCAATGTGTCGATGTCTTAATTTCATATTTTAGAATATTCCAACATTCCATTAATCATAATGTTATTCCAATCTAGCTTTGCTAAGTATTTTCTCATATCTTTATGGAAGTTTAATAGCTCTGTGAGAATGAACACATTTGCTGGGATACAATACGTTTTGATTCGTAAATTTACCTTTACGAATAGATCACATTTTTTCAATAAAATAATGAAAAGGCAACGTACGACAGAAGCGGTGTAACAATTATAAACAAATAACGGCAAACAACATATATGACAGCTGTCGTGGGGAAACGAAGAGTCGCAAACGCAATGCTCGATCCAGTGTGATTAGTCTCCATAACCCGAGCTCTATACAATATAAGGTTCTAACGCAAATCTACCGAACACATTATTCTGGAAATAGGCGACTGGGCATCCAACTAAGATATGCTACAGGCGAACTCAGAGGAGAATTGCTGGATGCAAACATGTCGACCCCGCACGCGTACGACGGCGGACACAGTTTCTCTCCAGTTCGGTTTATGAGCCGTTACGTCTTGCGACGTCTTATTCTAGAGACTTTCGTATTTATCCCGCTCTGCACGCGAAATATCGGCTGAAACTGACACACACACACACGCACGCACGTTCGCACGCACGCACGCACGCACAAGTGTTCCCGTATTGACTGCATTCTGTGGACGGGAACTTGACAAGACAAGCCGAAGAAGGGCGTGTTCTTGTGTCTTGTGTCCAATCGATTGACCGATACTGTTCTATGCGATCGGCGCTGTTGGGACTATCTGATGTGGCGTTGCCGTGTTTAGATTAACGCGGCACCAGGGAGTTATAGACCACGCGTGTACATCTGCACAGTATGCAGACCCTGTCCCCGGTGACTTCCGTTAATTCGTTATCGGTTGACTCTACGATAAAGTCTCGTCCCCGTTTTTGGCACACGCACTAAGCAGGGAAGGAGGTCTTAATGCATATACGATGCGTTCGGCATGCAAAGTTCTCTTCGTGTTTTGTCGTGTAAATTGCATTAGGCGAACTTCGGGAGCGAGTGACCACAGCAGTGAAGATCCGATTGCTTCTGTTGACGCAGCAAAACCAGCGGGCGATACTTAAAAAGTCGACAGAAGCTTTGAATCAGGCTGGCTTCGCCGGAAGCTTCTAAGATGTTATATTCCTCGGAGTTACTTTCTATCCCTGTCTGAGACTATGAAATCCATTGACGTCATCGTTGTCATTAAGTGACTTCTAGATTTGCCCCAAGTGTGTGCAAACGCAGTGAAAATGTTATGTGGTTGCGCCACAGCGTTTGCTCTAAACTATTAATATTGCACTTTCAGTGTCAACACAAATCGTAACACTAACACTGCTGCATGTGATAAATATTTCAAATACAACATAGGCAGATGCCGAAATTGTGCCACGATGTTCGCTGTCGTATGATTCTGATAATTACGTGTGCACTATTTTGGACATCAGCTGGTTATCTGTAGAGGAACGTTGTGCTATATGTGTGGACTCAACAAGATAATTTATAGCTAAGTACATTGAGCTCTGAAGAAACAGATGAAAATTAACTTGGACTGGCCTTAACAAGGAAACAACTCCCACAGAACAAACGTTAATCAGGACGGTATGCAACGGAGTACAAACATATAACCATATGATTGATGACCGACAAAAGATGTATTGACCTGTCATATCTACACAAACACCCTCACACAAGGAAGACATGGCACGTAAATGATATGCGTTCAAATGTGATGATGGGTTCGATACGCGACAGCGAGCATCTGGGACCGAAGCCAATGACACACACTTCATCTCTGACATATCTTCATATCTGACAGGTGTCATGTGAAACATTTGTACAGGCCCCACAACAAAAACAAACTTTAAAGTTAACTGTTATCTAGAACAAGGTGGTATCTGCCATTGGACACATTCATATATCTAGTTGTTCCTTTTAAACACAATTACAGTACAACAACTAATTTGTATTTAAAGAGTTTTCATTTACGTGACAATGGATTTAATGTGCTTGTACATGTGGACAGCCATTGTCATGTGCCGATGGTTGCTGCTGAAGATGCTTACGTATTTGATTTATTATTGTGATCGTACCACAAACAAGCACTGACTAATTATCACTGCGATTACAGCGCCATTCCGCGGGCATAGTATAACGGTCGATATGTATAACACAGCGGTCGGTCGTCGAGTTAATAGCGATTCGGGTAAACTTGTTTGCGCAAGAACGTCAACGTATCCAGGCTTAATAAATATATTTACAGTAATACGATAGTTTTCTTTTCACGGAACCGTAATAAGTCGTCTACAGGCAAATTGGTCGGTGATCAGAAATGAGACGAGGGAAATATAGTAATACTGGTATTAGTAGCAGTAGTAGCAGTTGTAGCAGCAGCACAGTAGTAGCAGTAGCAGCAGCGGTAGCAGTGGTAGCAGCGGTAGCAGCGGCAGTAGCGGCGGTAGCGGTGGTAGCAGCGGTAGCGGTAGTAACAGTGGTAGCTGTGGTAGCAGTGGTAGCAGTGGCAGCAATGGTAGCAGTGGTAGCAGTGGTAGCTGAGGCAGCAGTTGTAGCAGTGGTAGCTGAGGTAGCAGTTGTAGCAGTGGTAGCAGTAGCAGTAGCAGTAGCAGTAGCAGTAGTAGTAATATTATTAGTAGTAGTAGTAGTAGTGCGTACGTGCGTGTATGTGTGTGTGCGTGCGTGCGTGCGTGCGTGCGTGCGTATATAGAATATTTTCTTAATTATACACAGTTGTGTTCGCCAAAAATTCTATTGAATATATTTTAAAAATTCAATAGATTTTTTACTAGGGGTTGATAGACATTCCTGATTCCACTCAATCGGAATCAACTATAGTTATTAAAACGTTCCCCTTTTCCCGCTCCCCGTAATTCGGCGTTTACGTCAATTGGCTGCAGCGCAACTAATTGCGTTGTATCATGTGGAGTCCATTTACAGTAAACTGTACACAACAACGGGAATACACCACATGTTGGGATAGCTGCTGCGCCGGTATATCTGGTAGTAATCAGCAACAGTGTAGCGGTCACTAATGAGCGTCAAGTTCCTCGCTATGCCACGCCAAACTTCTGCGCGCGCTTGTTGGCGCCGATCAGTTGTCAGTGGCGCGTGAAGACGATACAAACAGCCTTGCCTGTTCGTGTTTACTTTGGACGCTGGCACCGTCGGAGGTAGGGGGAAAATGATGCGAATACCTTGGCTGACTTGGGTTGTTAGATGCGAGAAGATCCCTTATGCATAAAGGACGGGGCACCAGATGTAAAATATGATGGCTTAATCAGTACAGGGAACAATACACTACTGTTTTTCCCCATTGAAGTCAATGCTAGCAGTCAGTCAGGCAAATCCAACGTGTGTGCAAAATTACGATTCGAATTTTTTTTAATGTACACTTTAATTATTGTCTTGCCGCCGACGAGAAAATCAACAAGGAAGACGCTACCCGTCATTTGTGCCCCCCTCCCCCTCCCCGCCGCCCCCCCCCCCCCAACATACCGGATTCTGACACTGACACGTGCATTATACTGTCGACCAGCAACTAGACGTTTTAATCTGGACACAACACCAGTGTCGTTTTCCTCAAATATGGCCATATCCATACTCAAAATAATTTCAGACAGCGCAAAATTGCCGGCCCTTTATTCGTTTTACATGAACCCGGACATAAATTAATGATCTAACCCCCATACCGGGTAAGACCACGGAAGGCTGTTTTAATACGTCTTATCGTTTCGAATGATCATGTTTACTGTTCTACCAGATATTTAGATAAAAACTGTGGACCTATTTGAAGGAGTTTTGGAGGCTGTTTTTTGGGGGGGATTTCCAGTCGTCCTACTAGCGAATGATTAAATACGTGTGCGCAAGAACATAATCTCTAAACTGTTTCCCGTTACTAGGCAACGGCGATAAGTTCTGGCACAGTGTAACAACATACCTATATGTTGCATTGCCTTCAAAAAGTATACTGCTCTTGAATACGTTACTACAACTAGAACGTCACGTGAAAAAATCGACATCTGCTAGACAAGGAAACATTCGCTGTGCGGACAAGATTTGTTCCCTGTTATCAGGCACCGGCAATTAGTTCTGGCCCAGTGCAACGAACGCATTAATGTGGTGCATTGCCTTCAAAACAAAATTGTTTTGGAGCAGTTTGCTGCAAACAGATGGGGTTGTGGTCGCGTGAACACAAAACCGACAGCTGCTAGACAGGAAAATATTTTCTGTGCGGACAAGATTCACTATGTCGGATCAGCGACGCTGATAAAACATTGAGCTATACAAATGTTTTCGTCCCAGGTCTCCACCTGTTTTCGTCCCAGGTCTACACCTGTTTTTATTCGGTGTATTTATTCTTGCCTGTAAACCCCCAACAGGCTGCGTTATCTGAAATGCACATAATTCGTAGATGAGCTGAGCACTTTGTAAATACTGCATCCGTTGAGAGGTTGTATTGCATTACGAACGTCTCGCTGCAACATTACTCCGCTTCGTCCGTTTTGCTTTTAGTTCCTTTTCTAAAGATTAGATGGCATACAGTGGACATATCGCGTTTCCTTCAATAATGTACCTTTAATAAACTAGAACCTGGATTGACCGGAGAGTCTGTTGAGTAGAGATGTTCTCGCGTATGCTTCGGACAAGAAAATGTAATATTATTCTAAAGGTGCAACGATCGCGTATTTATCATATAGTACAAACGATATATGTTGTAACATATTGATATCCGAAATAGGTTGCAATGAAACACACTTCTTGAAGCATACTTTAACCTGGATCTGTTTATAAAAAAACAACCTTGTCGTTCAGTATATGAACAGTACAACTTCCAATATGTGGACACAGTTTATCGGGATCCTGCTTTCTCTGATGGCGTAATATTAACACCCATGAAATTGCATGCAATGTTCGCATGATATTCGCCCCGAAACAACATTGAAATAAATTAAATAGATAGCAGTCAACGTATATAACTATTTCAGTTAATTAAGACGCCGTTGGGCGGTCAAAAGCTACGATAAAATATGTTATACTATACAGCACGATTTTACGACGAGAACGATCAGACTTTGGAGCATTAACAACATTTCACGATGAAAACGATCAGATTCTGTAGCTTTAACAACATTGTACGATGAGAACGATCAGTTTCTGTAGCTTTAACAACATTTTACGATGAAAACGAAAAGACTTTGTAGCTTTAACAATAGTAACAATAACATATGTCCAACGAACGTAGAATGAGCTATCCGTCATGCCGTGGACGTTATCATTGGTGAATTATAAGATTCAATTGTCAGACGTGAAGCAAGACACATTACCATTGTCGGGAAATCAACCCTGGGAATCGAGACTCATTTACTTATCGATAAATACTTATTTATCATTATGTCGTCGTTCCTTGATACTAAAAAACTAAGTTAAAATTCTTTAGAACGAATCCACTTGTAGTGCATTAATTAATTGATTGATTTTTATCTAACAACTGTGTATGAAGGCCAACATAATTTAAAGGATAACACTGCCACAAATGTTGTTTTCCAAAACCTATGTTTTGACACCAACATTACGGCTCTAGGTGACGTAGTGCTTAAGATACTGGGAAATTGGTTTTGATGGCCGACATCTTTAAAATTGGCGGATTTTAATATCGGAGAAGGTCAAAAGAGAAATATTAGAAAGCGTTGCCCCAGAAAACCTGTATACTGACACTAAAATTACGGCTCCATGTGATACAGATCTTAGGATATGAGGAACAGTAATTCTGACTGTCACTTTTCCAAATGGCTGACAATGCCGTCCAGGGCAAAATCTGAGATGGCCGGGGTCCAAGTTTGTTCGCCTTGATGAGTTCTATACATGTGTCAAGTTTTGAGCGTTTATGAAAAATGCACGATTCGTCTCAATAGCGCGGTTATAGACCGGGAGCCCAGAGCATTTATTTATGTAAACGACTGCAAGAGGTTTGACCCCATGGACTGAAGGGACCAACCCCCCCTCCCCGAAATCGAACAAATGCGTTGCTGTCGGATAAGGGGTGGGGGATTGCCCCCGAAATCACCAATCGAAGGTGGTAAAAAAGTACATTTATTCATGGGAATGACGTCAAGGCTAAAAACAGTGCCAACTGTTCCATTTGGGTTCCCTGAGTATTAAATGACTAATGCAAGCAATTTTAGGTGGGGGATTCCCCCTGCCAGCAACCCCGAAAGGATGAGAAAGTGGGCACTTAGTTAATGGAATGATGCTTAGTTAATGGAAAGATGCGAACGTTAAAAACGGTGCTAAATGTTCCGTGAGATCCCTGAGTATGGAATGACCAATGCCAGCAATTTTAGGTGGGGTCTTCCCCTGCCAGCAACTCCCAACCCCCAAAGGGTGAGAAAGGGATATTTTTAAAGGATTGGCCCCAAGAGTAAATAACATTGTCACAGTACGGAAGGATCAATGTCAGGAATTTTATATAGGCTATATAACCTAAACCCCCAAGTCCCAATGGTTGTTACTTCCACTGTAATCATTGTGGGTACATAATTTGATCTATCAATGATGATCTCTTGACAAAAACACAACGTTATTTGGCTTGGATAAATATTTTAATAACAAATGCACAAGTCCATGAATTCGAGCAACACAGCCCTGACACTACTATACAAAGTGATCTTGCTAAGATGCATTCCAATGAAACACTTGGTTTCTGCATAACTATCAGAGGAACTCGACAATATGTACAGTCATTGTACATTGTCCAATTATATATTCGTAAAGAAAATAGCATTATCATTACACTTATTGTTCTAATGAATGCATTATATGTCATCACTGTTCGCGCTCCATGCACTGCCTGACTTATCGTCTGTTGACGTCGCTCCCACGCTGTCCCCGTCGTCCGTAGCAGTGGCTGCGAGGGACTCCAGGAGTGCACTAGTCATGCTCCAAGCAGTTTTCAGTCTCGTTCCATCCGCAGTCGGTGGATGGCCTCACCAGTCGGATCAGACTGGTCGTGCCTCTTCCAGATCCTTGCATAAAGTCGGCCCTTTTGAGGTGATTGACAAGCATCTTGGTGCATGGGAAGAGAGGAACAGTTAATCTTTATTTTGGCCAGGGGTTCCTTCTCAATGCCACCACTCTTGGGCATGAAGGCCTTTTACCTTGCCTTTTTGATGTCAGGGGTTTTGAAATTGTATAACAAGCAGACACAAGGAGGTGACAGCTGGAACGTCGACAAGCCTAAGAAGAATGGCGAGGACGTCAGTATGGGTGGACCTCACTAGATCGTTTCCGGGGAAACGTTGTTTGCATAGAAGGCAAGGCCTTCTTGAGTCGACCTTCAAACTAACTGGGTACTGTTTGCAGCAGTTCACCTTTGTTGGTCTTCCACACATTTACCACCATGTGATATGTATATTGTCCTACGATTGGCCAGTAGCGCGGCTTATTTCATTCCTCCACGAGGAAACGGGTAAACTGTTCCCTGAATGCTCTATGTTTTAGGAGCTCCGCCCCACTCTACCGCTGGGCCTGGTAAGGTCCAATGATGATAAATGTGTGATGCTACCTTTATCGACGCAGCTTTCGCTCCGAATCTGATCAATGGTGGGATGTATTTGTCGAGTACCAGGGGGATTTGTTCACCACGACTGGAACACATCTTCACCAAACGATCCCTGGCCATGACTTGCAGCACGGTTTCATGTACGAGGATGCCGCCATCAATCACTGTTGTGTCCATCGCTTCATTCCAAAATGATTAGCATAAGTTATATATATATATATATATATATATATATATATATATATATATATATATATATATATATATATATATATATATATATATATATATATAGTAAACAGTGATTCTTCTCCACTTTTGAAAATAAGAATTACTTTACAATTTTTAATTTGTCTGGAAAAATTCCTGTATTTAATGTTTGTTTTGTTATTAGAGTGATTGGTTTGATCAAAGCTAATTTGATATATTTAACTGCTTAAAATATATTTTGTCAACTGAGCTGCTAGTTTTCAGGGTGAAATCATCTGTTATTTTTATTATTGTCTCTTCATCAATTTCCGTAAATTTTAATGCGATAGTTGAGTTCCTTTTCAAATAATAATACAAATAAATTATCACTATCATTTCTAATTTTGCTAAAGTAGGGCCTATATTAGTGAAACATGTGTTGAAATAATTTGCTATTTCCATTTTATCATTTATAACTGTTTCACCTTTTCTGAAATTTTCTTTTGGGTTTTAGATAATATTTCCTGCATTGTTTTCCATGTTTTCCTTGTATCGTTTTTGAATTTATTAAAGATATGTGTATAATGCATCTGCTTTGCTGATCGGATACTAACTTTCAAAATGTTGTTGTAAGATGTTAAGTTAATTTTGAGGAAAACGTATTCTGGCAAACTATGGTCTGTCATTTTTAGTTTTTTTATAGCCTATCCCTGGTTTTAATATATCTAATAATACCTTGAGTTATCCATGTAGACTTTTTATGTTTGCATTTATTATATTTAACTAGTTTACAAGGAATGTGTTTCTCACGTGCATTTACCATATAAGCTATAAGTATCTCATAGTTAGTATTCGGTTCAGAATTAATATTTTTATCTAATTTATCCTTTAATTTTCGGGACATTAATTAATTTGTTCAAGTTTGTAAGGGATCTTTCATTTTTAATATATATTTGAATTGTTTTGGGGGGACGGTCATTAATTAAAACAGTGTTTATTAGAGTAAAGTATGGCTGATGATCTGAACATTTATTGGTAAGAATTCCTGAGGTTGAATCAATGTCTGATTTAGTAAGTTTGCAGAACAGATTATCAATTAGAGTACCATTTGTCATTGAGAATCTAGTGGGTAAAGTGATTTTCGGAAAGAAACTGCGCTCATTTACAGTATCAAAGAAATCACTAAATATTTATTTTTCATTTGTTTTGAGTAGATTTATGTTAACATTTCCGGCTATAATTACTTCGTTATTTTTACCATCAAATAAAGTTAGTAAAGTAGCAAATTCATAAGTAATTTTTGGTGGCCTATAGATGTTACCGATTATAACAGATTTAGTTAAGCTACCTCCTGAAATTTCTACAAACTGTTCTTCCCAGTGTTCCTCTGGTACAGCGTACTTGATTAACTTATATTTAAAATTCTTATTGAGTTACATTATTAGACGTCCATTTGTATTTCAAGTCTTCCCTTGTACAATACATCAATGGTGTATCTTCATGTTCATATAAACAACTTGTAAATATATAATGCTAATACTGAAGCTGATAACTTGTAGCACAAAAACAACGGCTTCCAGTTCAACATATTTAGCATTAATCGATTATATATGTTTGCTCATTATGCCCAAAACATATCTTTTACATTTTAGTAGTGAATTTCGCTTTTCAGAATCGTAGTATGATGATTCTTTTAGAATATAAAGTGGGTTGTTATCTCTGTATAAATGTAGCACGTGTCTCAATTAGTTGATTTGAGGGCCACCGTGATGGCCCAAAATTAATTCGTCAATAGCCATATTTTATTGTTTTGTATTTAAAATAAACTTAGTTAGTTAAGTAAGAATATCTTAAATATCCTTTTAATTTGTAAAACAGTACCTGGTTAATAGAAATTACATATAAGAAAATATGCGACATTACGAACACTTTGTAATTAAACATTTTGTTTAAGTCACACACGATGCATGTTTCTAATAATCTGAGCAACAAATAAAAAGTACACGAAAAAAGAAGAGAAAAAATGTGCAGGAGTATGCTTTCTCTAGATGGTAAAAAGATAAGATAATGTGAGGATTTTTAATCTATACAATAATCTCCATAAACGAGAAACCCGCTTTAATAAACATTAGTTTAACTCTGTAATAATGACTAACAAATGTACATGGATTTTATGTTCACAAAAACATCAATAAACAAACACTAATAAATACGTACTGGTTTATTTTTCCTCACTATTCGTTTCTTCTTCATCTTAAGATTTACTTTTAGGCACATATTAATTATTTTTAAAGTTTACATTTCGGCAAAAGTAGTCCAAAGCATTGAAGAAACATACGAAGAAAAAACCAGTGTACCTTGTTTTGTTTTGTTTTGTTTTGCAGCCGAAGTACTGACTAACAAGTAAACATGGATTTTATGTTCACAAAAAAATGCCGTGATTTGAACAAATAATGTTAGAAAATAATGTTCACAACTAATATTCAAAAGGAAAGCACTTCCCTTTTGCAGTGGATGAACTGACTTTTGTAGTACTGACTAACAAACGAACAAAGATTTTATGTTCATACAAAAAATGCATTGATTTAATCAAATAATGTTCACAACCAATATTCAATAGGAAAACACTTCCTTTTTGTATCGGATGTATTGACGTTTACAAAGGTCTTTTATGGACACAGTCTCTTAGTTTCTTCCTCTTCCTCGGGGTTCATGTCTCGTGTGCTCGGCGAGCTCGTCGCGCCGTTACGTCTTCAGTAAGGACGATCTTGTCGGTAGCTGTAAAGTAGTAGGTTTTCAAACCTTTCTTGACTCTAGCCAATCTGTCTATTGTGATATCCGAATCAAATCTTATGATTATCGGTCGATTAGCTCCGTCTTTTTGCCGACCTACACTGTGACACCGCACAATTTGACGCGGCTCGGTTGTCACCCCATCTTCTCGTGTAGCAGTTCAAGTGCTATCTTCTTCATCACTGGTTTTGGAGGATCCCTGGATTCTGATATTGGATCGGCGTGTGTACTGTTTTAGCCGATCCACCTCATTCTCCAGGGAGCTCACCTTTGTTTCTAGCTCAGCCACGTTTTCTGTCAATATAACCGACTCGGCTTATTGTGAGTCAAAGCGATGTGTCAGTTCATCTAGCTTTTCCATAATGGTTGCCGGAAGCAGCATGTCTTTCATTCTGCCCAAGAATATATCGTCGGTTAGTAATTAAAAAAATTGTTTTTAGATTGGATCATCTTCCTCGAAGTTTGGTTTCCTGGCTTTAGGTTTAGGCCTGGTCAGTTTAGCCCTTTGGGTCCTATGTTTGAGAGGATTGCTGTTTTTGTCTTTGGCCTGATGAGGAAAGTGGTTGTGTCTTCTAATGCAAAGCCGCAACCTGCCGCACATTGACGAAATCAATACAGCACGCAGACAATACAGACCCGCAGACAATACAGCACGCAGACAATACAGACCCGCAGACAATACAGACCCGCAGACAATACAGCACGCAGACAATACAGCACGCAGACAATACAGACCCGCAGACAATACAGCACGACGACAATACAGACCCCCAGACAATACAGACCCGCAGACAATACAGACCGCAGACAATACATACCCGCAGACAATACATACCCGCAGACAATACAGACCCGCAGACAATACAGCACGCAGACAATACAGCACGCAGACAATACAGACCCTCAGACAATACAGACCCGCAGACAATACAGCACACAGACAATACAGACCCGCAGACAATACAGACCCGCAGATAATACAGCACGCAGACAATGCAGACCCGCAGACAATACAGACCCGCAGACAATACAGCACGCAGACAATACAGACCCCCAGACAATACAGACCCGCAGACAATACAGGAAGCAGACAATACAGACCCGCAGACAATACAGCACGCAGACAATACAGACCAGCAGACAATACAGCACGCAGACAATACAGACCCGCAGACAATACAGCACGCAGACAATACAGACCCGCAGACAATACAGACCCGCAGACAATACAGACCCGCAGACAATGCAGCTCCCTGCTGCCGATATTACAGGCCTTAAACGCACACGAGCAGGTTTCACGTTTTTAATTTCTCGCTTCCTCACCGTTCGGACATCCACGTCTACATCATGCAAGTCGAAACCAGTACACCGTCGGGAGTCTGCAAATTCTGTGGTTTATCCGGCGGAACAGGTGCACCTCGACATCGACCTGCAGAAAGCTTCCTCGTGTCGATTATCTTTTATTATCTTTTTTAATCTGCCCCCTTTCTCTTCCCTTCTGGGGGCCAGGTCAAAGCTGTTTTGCTGGCTGTTCTGAACACAAGCCCGAACAATTTCAATATTCTCCTTTTCATGATGATGAAAATGTTCTCATGTTCTTATGTGTTTTTTTGTTGAGTCAGGTGTTGGAGATGGTATCAGGCTAGTAGTGGATACTAGATGGTTCGATTTTGGGAGAAATATGTCTGAAACGAGACGAGCAAAGATAATCGGATTGAGGAGGATCCTTTCAATTCTACTGGCGCGCAACCAAAACAGTTTGACAAAGCAGCCCGTCTAGCATCTACAGTCGTGCGATGTCGTGACATATTTACCATGCAAGACTGTGTTTATCTGGTCAGTCCAAGTTTCCGCTGAATGTTAAACAGTCACTGAGTTAAGCATCGCAGACCTAATTTGGACGACGGTGGTTAGCGTCTATTATTTGACGGGTGTCAACACTAAACATGGTTATTTCCTATGGGGGTAGCCGGAGTTTGGGGATGTGCTCGTGCTACGAGATCACGACGTCGTTTCCACTGATTAACAGGTATCTACGACGTGAGTATATCCGTTTGTCATTCATGAAAAGCCAGTTGTTTTGGATAAGCAACTACTCTAATCACGGACTAACGTAGTACACACCGTATGACGTAGTACACAATAGGCATTTTACTAATTTGACAAACAATAATTCCCTACTGCGAAAAAAAGTTACATTTCACACACAAAGACTAAACTGCCGGCCATTGACATTTTGTTATCATTAAATAAAATATTGTGCAGTGTCTTTTGGATTAGGTTTTACACTTAAAACGATAAATTTATTTAGAGTATGACATATCACATAAAGAAATACTGACGCTCCAGCTACACTTTGGCATTCAGGGCCCTGATTTATTCACACTCAGTGTGGAACATAAATTATAACGACAGTTGTTTACTACGACAAAGGCCGTGGTTATTACCTTTTATTATCTTTCTAGTCTACCCCTTTCTCTTCCCTTCTGGGGGCCAGGTCAAAGTTGTTTTCGCTGGTCTTTCTGAACACAAGCCCGAACCATTTCAATCTTCTCCTTTTCATAATGATGCCAAAATAGCCAAAATTATTCAACTACATTAGAGTACATCGCTTGATAAAAACAACTAAAAGAGGTTATGCTGCACAGGCAGGCAGGCGGCCAATGTTTTACGCGGGACGTAATTCACGCCACACCGGTAGTTGCTGCAGTTCGTAAATAAACGCCGCCATACTTACATGCCACGGATCGTGTCACTCGCGTCATTTACGCTCATTGGCAGGCAGCAAGAAATGTACTTACATTTCTCTCAATTCGATGATTCAGTGTGTAACACCACCGGGCAATCCGCGCGGGAAAACGGCATGTTGATTTTCCATTAGGAGGTGTTGAAATAACAAATGCATTCAACCACGGCATTGTGCAGGATACCACACTTGTTCCCCGGTGGCCGGAATACGTCTCACTTCCTTCCCGGGAACCCCATCGACGTCATTTGTGGTCGTCCCTGCAGGCGCGATAACGAGGCGACGCACTGCCGCGAATCACTGCTCGTTATGTCATTACGACTGATTAGCATACGACTCGACAGTAGTAACCGCTCGGTGCGAGTGCCAGTGATTGCCTGTGTAAATAAATTAAAAATAAAATGGCAAATAACTCTTTCCGATAGCGTCTTTTTGTGTGTTTTTTCAGTTTTGTTCACTTTCAATGTAGATGTAGAAAATTATTTGGCATAAACTCCAAATCATAACAGTTTTGACATCATATGCACGCACGCACGCACGCACGCACGCACGCACGCACGCACGCACGCACGCAAACACACACACACACACACACACGCCTGGAAGAAAGGGAAGAAGGAAAATAAAGGGAAGGAAGGCAAGAAGGGGAAAAAAGGGAAGAAAGGGAAGAGGAAGAAGGGGGAATGGGAAGAAAGGGGAGGAATGGGATGAAGGAGAGGAAGGGGAAGAAAGGGGAGACAGGAAATAATGAGAAGAAAGGGAAGAAGGGCAAGGAGGGAAAGGGAAGAAATGGGATAAGGGAAAGACAGTGAAGAGAGAACAGAAGACGTTGAAGAAGAAGAAGAAGACGACGTCGTACGAATGTTGACATTGACCAGAGCAACACGTTCACAGTTGGTGTTCTTGGAGGGTGTTTGTGCGTCGTGCCCTACATAATATTGCGCAAACCGCTGTCGACAGATCGATACGCGCTAAGCGACAAGCATTGAGATCTCGGAAAACGCCAATAAACGACACTAGCGACACAAGACATTCGCCAGGAAGATCAATGCAGTGACAGCTGGGGTCGCCGCAATCAGAACGATCCAATCTAATTAGATGGACTATGTTGCTATTTCCACGCACTGCCTTCAGGCTTCCACTTCGGTGTCTTTTGATTGACTAATCTACGTTGTAATTCCCGTAAATGACCAACGATTGCATTGCTCTGAAAACTAGAAACACCAATATGAACCGTGGAGAACATCTACATAACTGTATTGCAGTCAGATCGGTATAACCACAGAGATGACAGCGGATACTTGTAAAACACTTACTAGACAATGAGTTGAATGTGGCAGATACTTTAATACGGTGCAATTTTGCTGGAGTAAAGCATTTCGCCAATTTTGCCTAACGGTCAGGGTAAAGTGGTCGAGATATCTGGAACACGACGGCCAATAGAAGCACCATTATTTCGTAATAATAATCATGTGTTACTCTACCCCTAGGTATATTCGCGAGCGTTTATAGCAAAAAACGAAATGCTAATATTTCAACACATCAGTTTATTATGACACAACGGACAGTTTCAGCTATAAGTTTTTTTTCCAACGTATCTAAACACTGAACTGTAAGTTTAACTTATCTCATACGTTGCCGTATTGTAGTTTCAGCTATAAGTGAACTTGCCCATGAAGCGTTAATGTGAGTGGGGTGTGGTCGGAAGTGGGAAGTGGGAGTTGGTCTTAAAAAAATTGGTGGGAGACGGGAAGATGATTATTGTTATTACTAACGTTGACCCCCCCAATAAAAAAACAGAGAAAACTGAGGTTACCTTCTAGGGTATTCCTTGGCCTTCGATCATGCCATGCCACAGAGATTTTTTCCACCAGCAGTGACTGTCGACTCGTTCTTAAACGTATGAACTGCTGTAAAATCACTGGTGATTTTCCTGTCGTCCTGCTACGTTATGTTCTCGTTCTGCTGTTCTTAGATATAATAGACTACATCGCATGCAAAAGTAGTGTATTCACTAACGGAGGCCATTCCATCGGTATTTACGCAGGGGCGAATATAGGCTTTTTGGCAGGGGGGTCTCAGTCTCTGCTAATACTTCAGTCTTTACTTTGACACTGGTTCCTTCCATGTAGGCCCACATACATTGTCCTTTACCGTAATATTTGCCACGGACACAGGGGGTCTAAGAACCTCCTTGAGACCCCTAAGACCCCCTGGATCCACTGCTGCGGTAGCTGTGTTTTTGTTTTTAAGTTTTTGCAACAGTAATACATCGTTGGAAAGATATATAATCAAGATACATCATGGTATCAGTTTTATGCCTTTATGTTAATTAGTGTTCATGATAGAGCACTTTAAAGACAACCCGGTCCACGTTTTCAAAACAAGTATTTGGCCTATTTCCATCAAAAGGTGTGTTGTTCTACTTACATAAGGGTTAATATTAGCCGGCTGCTAATACTCCAGTCTTTACATTGACACTAGTTCCGACGTACGCCTATATACGTACTCCTGTACCATAATATTTGCCACGGACACAGGGGGGTCTAAGACCCCGATCCATGGACTCTTGAGACCCCTAAGACCTCCGATGGATCCGTTGCTGTTTACGTATCCATATCGCGGCTCGTAACTTATGGAGAATATGTGACCGCTACATTCATCGCATTTGTCCGACGGACAGATTTCATAATGAAACCACCCGGAACATCAACGAGAACCCTTACTCAATAACAGCGGCATATTAAGCGGTCAATCACCACGTCCCCGATGTGCCGATAACAACCACCTTAAAACAGGTCCCGAACTAACCGAGCTGGACTGCGCATAGCATATGCGTCCTTCGCGAGTTGTTCTGTTGCTATGCATGGTACAGCCAAGTGTTGTTCTGTTGCTATGCATGGTACAACCATGTGTTGTTCTGTTGCTATGCATGGTACAGCCATGTGTTGTTCTGTTGCTATGCATGGTACAGCCATGTGTTGTTCTGTTGCTATGCATGGTACAGCCATGTGTTGTTCTGTTGCTATGCATGGTACAGCCATGTGTTGTTCTGTTGCTATGCATGGTACAGCCATGTGTTGTTCTGTTGCTATGCATGGTACAGCCATGTGTTGTTTTGTTGCTATGCATGGTACAGCCATATGTCGTTCTGTTGCTATGCATGGTACAGCAAAGTGTTGGTCTGTTGCTATGCATGGTACAGCCATGTGTTGTTCTGTTGCTATGCATGGTACAGCCATGTTAGCTACGCCAACGCGCCCACGTATATTCACCACTGCCTGTATTCAGGTCATCATTCATGCACCTGCACTGAGGCGACGCGGAGTGAACGGAATTGTCCACACTTCGAAATGGCAACAAGTGGAGTCAGTCACGGTGCTACCGAACAATAACAACGGAATTTCCAGCTGCTCCCGAGAGATGCGTATTTTTCAGCATGGACCCCGACTCTCGGTAGATGATGGCGCAGGATCGACCAGCACGGCGCAGGAATACTAAGAAGGGTCTGCTTCTTTTGGGAGCGGGTGCATCACTGAGGTTGTGGCGTGAGGAGAAGACGTCACGAGCCAACAACTCATTTACACAGGACCTGTCATCAACAGTGTCCTGTCCTGTTTGTGGCAGAACATTCCGTCGTTGATTGTGCTCACCAGCCACCTACGCGCACATCAACCTTCAGAACATTCCGGTGCTGATTGTGCTCACCAGCCACCTACGCGCACATCAACCTTCAGTACATTCCGGCGCTGATTGTGCTCACCAGCCACCTACGCATACATCAACCTTCAGAACATTCCGGCGTTGATTGTGCTCACCAGCCACCTACGCGTACATCAACCATCAACACTGGATAGCTATGAATACGGTCATATAACAAGAGACCGAATTTGTCATCATCAACGATCAGACGCAAAACTCTTTGGGTCGACGTTATTGAGAATTATTTACGTTGTGTGACTGTGCTATCTGGAGAGCACTCTCTTGGGCAAACCGGTAACATATTGTCCAGAACTCGCCTAGCAAACGCGCTGAACTAATTCTGTAGAGTGAAGACACACCACGGAGACTTCGTCTGAAGTTAATACGCAGTGATTGATCGCCCTCTGGGTGGACGATCTGCCATCGTCATCAACTTATTCCGATATTTGCATTCTCTCGGCGTCCCCGTTCCCATACCGACGTCAGTGGTCATTCATTCAACGCGGCCAGGCCACTTCCAACATCTTCGAAGATTTGCGAAGCGTTTTTAGCATAGCACCAAAGGTCATTGTCAGCAGGCCAACAACATATCCCAAGAATATATATATATATATATATATATATATATATATATATATTTATATATACATATACATATATACATAACAACATATCCCAAGAATATATATATATATATATATATATATATATATATATATTTATATATATATACATATATACATATATATATATATATATATATATATATATATATATAATATATACATATATATATATATATATATATATATATATATATATATATATATATATATATATATATATATATATATATATATATATATATATATATATATATATATATGTGTGTGTAATCAGAAAAAAGACAATATCCTCATTGAAAATATCACGACATTGATATCGTATTACAATTATTATTAATAATAACACTAATAATAAAAATAATGGGAATAAAAGAATAAGCATAAAGGGTATTTGTATTTTTCACTTGGCGTCCGATATTTGAAATTTCCCAGAACTCGGAGAATAATGTCCATTAATACAATGTACGCCCACGCATGCGCGCACGCACGCACGCACGCACGCACGCACGCATGCACTGCCTGCGTACCGTGCTGCTAGGTGAGTGTTCTAGCTTGCATGTGCATACATAGTCACATCATGCATGCATGTAGGTTTGCACATACAAAAGACAAGGTCAAGCCTCACTGTCTGGATGACCAAGAACGAGCGTGTCTGAATAGCTGGGAAATCGGCGGCTTGCTTTTTATGCACACTATATCATTGATCACGATTGATATTAATCATCCCGTACACCGATTTATAACATTTTAAATATCCCATTACATTTCTTCTCCCTGTCCGGAAATTATATCATTTGTAAATATATCGGGCTTATTGCCGGTACGTGGTACCGGCAATAAGCTTTTGTGCTAGTCAATCGTGATTCTAATAAGCAAGTGCATAGCTGTTTACCATATAAGGTTTTGGTTTTGCGAACAAAAGTGTGAATGCCTTTTCATGTGTAGTACGTAACATCTAATTGTGTTATTATTACTAGCAAAAATGTTACTAGTAGTAGCACCTCGGATGCCAAACTTTCAGGGAATAATCTACGACCGAATGAATGAAACGTAACGCCTTTATTTTTTTCGAAATACCCCGTATATAAAGTGTTCTTAGTGGTTTTTATGGTAAATCAAATGTTCGCTACATAAAACGTTAACTTCCAACAACCGCAGAAACCGCGCGGCCGAACAGCGAATACTGCGGCACGTAAACCGTTTGAGAGTACGTAGCGCCATCTGGGCGGTTTATATTAATTATAGTAGACAGCACGCACCCCACGTATTGGCGCGAGGTCACAAACCGAGGGCAAATACACAATAAAAAAGATATTCTACAACCAACACCTTCAACATCTGTGTTGTTTAATATTCATATTTTAAATAAACTAATAAGAATTTGTAAATTAATCAAAATAATAATTGGTAAATTTAACTAACATTGACTGTTCTTATTATTTGTAAATGTTTTGAATACTTTCAAGTGCTCATGGTATTGTATATTTATATCATACACCATTGTAGGTTATTAGAGAATAATACTTGAACTTGAACACGCAACGAGTATTGCATCACGTGCGTGACGAGGTTGTTTCTGGTAATACGTTTGGCGATCCCGTAAACAATCTCGAGCGTATTGATGGCAGATTGGCCTGAGGCATTTGGTAAACATTGCTAGGATGACTGGCACGTATGAACTACCAAGTTATCCCGTCCTACTACTGCAGCAGCAGCAGCAGTAGTATGCCAAATGCCAGCAGTGTGAATATGTTTACAAACAAAACGTGTGATATCTGGACATAGACTGAACATTGTTGGATATCTCCCTAAGCCAATGTTTTCTTGCCATCTGGGTTTTTAGATGGCAAGTTTAAAAGATTTACCGGTGTGTTATCTTCATAAATTTGTTCAATATAACGACAGAGGACGTCATGAACAGTTCAAATATTGGTGGTCACCGCCGTTCATCGCTTCTATTATAGCGTTGTATGTTCCATCATGCAACTGCGCGCATTATTGATCCCTAACGCTTCCAGCAACTTAATCTCATCTAATAATTATCTCGCAACTAATCACCAGCTAAATGATACAAACTCTCTTTCAGTTATGTTGCACCACTACATGAACTTCGCTTGGAGATGAATAGCCTAAACAGGAAACTCCAATACAATAAATGCTTTTGCATCGTATATATGATATGTAAAGATGTGTTTTATATAGGATTACCTCTTTGATAAATATAATCTTTTTCCAGAAGCGTCATCCTAAATCTAAGAGGTTTATATAAAAAAGTTTAATAATTTATGACTGTGAATTCCTACCATGTAGCACATTTTGATTTGAAATATATAGTATTTTGCTCATACGTAATTGCAGTAAACCAACCTTAATGCCCTACCTTAAAAGTAATATACAAGGATTTGCATTGGTTACTTAAAACTGTTGTTTTATTAGTATTTGTAACATCCCGGTTGGCTAAAAACAATATTCATACAAAATGTGTTAATGCACGATTTGGCGATGAATTAAAACATGCTAGTGCTACGGCATATGCATATATAGAGACCGCTTTACTGCAATTATAGACATACTAATACTTCTTCACCGTTGAAGGTGAATTATAGCGTTTTTACCGGATGATTGATCGGGTTTGTACAATTTCTGAGAGTAAATATACTACAACAAAAAATATTAAGACGAATGGCGAATAACATTGTTAATTTATATATATTTTAACATATATATATATATATATATATATATATATATATATATATATATATATATATATATATATATATATATATATATATATATATATATATATATTAAGATAATTTGTGGGGCGCAGTAGCGTAGCAATTAGAACGTGGGGCTCTCAATCGAGAGAACCCGGGTTCGAATCCTCTTGCTGCCGTTTCGAAGCTTTGGCAATTTCGTTCATCCCACGTTGCCACAGTTTACTCAGCTGTATGAATGAGAACCTGGCTACAGACAGAGGTGGACATCTGAATGAAACGTTTTCGCGCAATAATTGCAGCGTGGTTGAATGCTTCCCAGAGAAGTCGAGATGGCGTTGGACTGAACAGGTCTGCCAGGGCATGAAGTGTAAAGCGCTTTGAACAGTCGCAAGGACTGGATACCGCGCTATATAAGAACGTACATTTTTTACCATTATAATGTGTTCATTTAAACCTGTGGCGAATTAAGGGGGGGCCATTGGGCCATGACCCCCGTTGGCTTAAAATTTGTATTTTGTTTCGTATGCAACCTGTGCACCACTACGCGGTAGCATGGTAAACTAATGGGCGACTAAGTTAGGCCTGTCTTTGGCCTCCCTTTGGCCTCCCCTTTGACCTCACCTTTGACCTCACATTTGACCTCCCCCTTTGACCTCCCATATACGATATACTAGATACGCCACTGATTTTTTGTATACGGAACAGTAATCCAATGGCAGTTAGTGTACGTTCTCTATGGTACTCAACCGTAAAGCTCTTAAAGCTCTGACAATACTGATTTAACAAGATTTAACAAGATTGTCATCCAAAGCAAATGCCCATATGACAAGTGGACAAGGACGCCATTGGCTTATCGAGAGTCCAACATTATAAATCTATGCGTAATCCGCCCTCCTGAGATATGCGTCAACCTTGTCTTAAAACATATTCACGGTGCTAGCAGTTACACAATCTGTAGATAATGCGCTGATTGACAGAACAGTTGTCGACTTCAGGCGGCTACCTCCTCTTGGCGATACCTCGGTCGCTCGTCGTGGCGGCACACACGCAGTTACGCTATGCGCTAGTCAGAGACCGGTCGTGCGCTGAAGGAGTGTCGTCGCGTTGCCAGTGTTTGTCTAATTGCGCGGCGAGGCACTTCGTGTCCTTCCAGGGAACGACTTGTTTGTCGTCGGCGTTACACGTTGTCTCGTCTCATTCGGCGAGGATTAAGTGCGCTCGGGCGGAAGAGGTTAGTGTGTTTGCCATTTCCACGGATGTTTCTTGGAAGAATAATCGCAACCATTTTCAGACCCGTCCTCTGGGTTTTGAATGGGTGTTTCGGGCGTACACAATCATCCTGGAATTTCTGGGATGATTTTTGGAACCAAATTTACAGTTCAAACATTTCTCTCAAAATGGGGAGTTCGTTCGAACCCCCTCGCCCCCTCCCCGACGACCGGCATGATTTTGCACAGGTTTTCCTGGTAGCGCGATTGTGGAAATGTACGAGTGAGTGAGTGAGTGAGTGAGTGAGTGAGTGAGTGAGTGAGTGAGTGAGTGAGTGAGTGAGTGAGTGCTCAGTTTAATTATCTCTGACGACCTACTTGATGCTTGATGTGATGTTTCCATTCCAGCTAATCACAACTAAACTAGGATTGGTGCGGTGCGTAACGCCACCAGGTGTAGAAATGTAATACAAAACAAGGACAATAAAACATATGTGAATAAAAACTAAATAATGTTTTATAAAAGGTCGCGTCAATTTGTTTAAACTAATAGCGATGTGGTAAAAAAGTAAGCGTCCGCTATTGGGTTTGCTTAGATAATGATTCTTTATGCTCAGGAAATACATGTTTGTCCAAATTAACTGTTGGGTAGGCCTACAAGGCATACACATGACGAAGTGTTTGGAGATACTGGGTGGTCGTCACAAACAAATTAACTGTTGGGTAGGCCTACAAGGCATACACATGACGAAGTGTTTGGAGATACTGGGTGGTCGTCACAAACAAATTAACTGTTGGGTAGGCCTACAAGGCATACACATGACGAAGTGTTTGGAGATACTGGGTGGTCGTCACAAACAAATTAACTGTTGGGTAGGCCTACAAGGCATACACATGACGAAGTGTTTGGAGATACTGGGCGGTCGTCACAAACAAATTAACTGTTGGGTAGGCCTACAAGGCATACACATGACGAAGTGTTTGGAGATACTGGGCGGTCGTCACAAACAAATTAACTGTTGGGTAGGCCTACAAGGCATACACATGACGAAGTGTTTGGAGATACTGGGCGGTCGTCACAAACAAATTAACTGTTGGGTAGGCCTACAAGGCATACACATGACGAAGTGTTTGGAGATACTGGGTGGTCGTCACAAACAAATTAACTGTTGGGTAGGCCTACAAGGCATACACATGACGAAGTGTTTGGAGATACTGGGTGGTCGTCACAGTCCATATCTCATATAAACAGTCCATAATTCATATTCGAGGCGTCTACCAGTTCTTGGGAATCACACCGGTACTACTTATCCGACGGTGCGAATTACTCGAACTTCCCTTATCAGCAGGGACACAACACATCATATGCATAACATGTGCGTGTATATCACGTCGAAACGACCGATTTATGACACTTCGGCATGCGTTATTGCGGTCCAGACACGCTGAACGTTGACGCTGGTAGAAGGAAATTTATTAATTTGCTGCTTATTGCAATAATTATACGCTGCTTGGCTTATTTTCGCTTGTCATTAGGCGCTTTTCCCAGACGTGACGGGATGACTTAGGAGAGCAGAACATGGCCGATGTTGCGTTTAAAGGTCCCTCCTCAGTGCGATCAAATTCATTTTGCGAAAATTCAAACCTACCTTTTATCCACTACGACATGCTAGCTCGTTTGTTAAAATTGTTTACGTATTTTTGTGTGAAATCATCAGACAAACTATTAAATTATTTAAGCTTGACGAATCATTTATTGAAGTTAAAATGGTGCTGAAAACGCACGCATGTCTCCCTTGGTGACATTTCATAACTTTGTGATGTGACCGGCGAGAGGATGGAGGTCACGCCCATGATCAGCCTTGACCTCATGAAGTGTTTACCGTTGTGGATATCCCCTAGTTTAAGCCTTACAAGATCTAACGACTGAATGACGTATTTCGACGAACTGAACAAAACTACGCATTTGTTTTATTAAACCGACTGCGGATATTACTTAAACTATTCACCCACTACATATTAGGACATGAACGAACCGGATTCGCGATAGGCTAAATCATTTGAGGCTAAAGTATTTAAGTAGTTGACTATCTCATACAGCAAGCGGACGGTTTACCGCAGGGAAACGTTGATTGGTTATTGGTCCGTTGGCGCAGCAACCCACGAAAGGTTTCAGAACCTACTAAGAACTTCTTCCTCAATTCATGTAGTCCAGTTAGGTATGTAGATGTTAAACTAAGAACTTCTTCCTCAATTCATTTAGTCCAGTTAGGTATGTAGATGTTAAACTAAGAACTTCTTCCTCAATTCATTTAGTCCAGTTAGGTATGTAGATGTTAAACTAAGAACTTCTTCCTCAATTCATTTAGTCCAGTTAGGTATGTAGATGTTAAACTATGTTGTGCGAGAATGTGCAGATGTAGAGAACGTAACAGGAGTGTGCATACTTTTGTTAAGATCATCGAAATAATTGACTTTGATCGATAGATAACTTTCGAAAGTGTGACTAGCTTTATGTGACAGTATGTGACAGTATGTGACAGTATGTGACAGTATGTGACAGTATGTAGAGCCGGGCAACTCGTACACTTCGTGCGTTTTATTGGACTCGGACAAAAATAATTTAATAGTCTGTTCGAAGATTTCATCAAAACTAAATCAAACATTTGCACAAAAGAACCAACATGTTATAGTGGACAGTGGGTAGGTTATCGCAAACAAGATTCTAAAACGAGACGAGCTAAAAAGATTGTCGGAGGACGTTTTATTTGTAATTCTGCAGTCTATATTTGCAGCGCACAAGACCGATTCGACTGTTTGGTGCTGCGTTACAGAAGGATTGCTGTGTTAGCCAAATGTTTGTGAAATAAATGTGTTACGCGGCAACTAATGAACGGCCGTTCAGACGAAACGGCTCCCCGGGGTGGGGTAACTGGGACTTTCATCACGGCGGTCAAATTACCCCACCACCAGAGAATATTAGCGGACGCACATGTGGTCAAACAACGAAGAATAATTATGTATTTTTGAAAGACGAAAGACGGGTATCGCCTTTGTGTTAAAAGTGGTCTAAGTTAGATGCGTATATACATATATATATATATATATATATATATATATATATATATATATATATATATATATATATATATATATATATATATATATATATATATATATATATATATATATATATATATATATATATATATATATATATATATATATATACACACACACACACACACACACACACACACACACACACACACACATACACATTTTGTTTTACATTGGTGTTTTCTGAAGAGAGAGATCAGGCGTGAATGGGTGGAGAACATCACAGAGCACATATGCACTGTACCAACTAGGGTGGGCTGGTCATTCAGGCACTTGTGAATTTGAGGGACGGCAGAGACAATATAATTTCCTGTGGTAGGGTGATGGCTAATTCTGGTTTTTGCAAATCTCTGTCTAAAGTAGCATTAAACTGTGTGCTCCACTGACAGGTTATTTTAGAATAATTGCTTCCTGTTTTTCAGTCAGAATAATGCGTTGAAGTAAAAACACACGTGTGTTGTCGTGAATGTTATTTCGTTCTGTGTTTGTAACAGTGTGATCGTGTATGTGCGTGCACGCCCCTCTGTGCTACTTTGTGAGTACCGTGCGCGTGCGTTGGTGTGCACATGTGTGCGTTTAGTCATCGCATTGTCGGCACACTACCGGAAGTCTAACCCCAGGGACAATGAGCACACAATTTATCAAGAGCGCCCCGGGTGAAATGCAATCGTCGCGTTCATTCATTGAATATCTCACAATGTGACTCGTCTTCTCGGACTGCGTCTGTTCCAGTCCTCTCAACGGAAACTCAAGAGCTGTGTGCATGCTACACTCGCAATAATTATATTGGCCTCATCCAGATTTGATGTAAATACCGTTACAGAGGCTAATATAGGAGGCGTCAAAGGAGGGTTGCCGCGAGTCGCTTACTGATGATTACTGGAAAACGGTGCAACGTAGCAACGCAGGCTGAATGGGAAATATTTAATAACTAAGTAACTGTGCGATTCAAAGTTGCACCTACAATAACACGTGTACTTCTCACTCAGAGTTCAACTGGCGAAAATCCTAGGGAAACAATTGTATATATATATATATATATTGTTTTTTATAACCTGTAGATATGTTAACAGGTTTTGAATGGTGTCGTCCGCACCATATTATTTAGTTCCATCGGCCTTTTGTTATTATTATTATTATTGTTGTTGTTGTTGAAGTTGTTTTGGTGTTCTTTCTTAAACAGTGATTATAATTTAGGCCGGATATTGTCGTGCAGTTCCAATTACAATAATATTAATGATAACAATAATAATATAAATAATGCTAATAAAAGAACAAGAAGAAGGAAAAGTTATTCCCGTACTATTTAGTCTATCGGACTAATATTTAAATCTGGTTTGCTTTGATTGCTTGTGTATCCTGGTACGTGTGTATCTTAGTACGTGTGTATCCTAGAACGTGTGTATCATAGTACGTGTGTATCCTAGTACGTGTGTATCCTAGTACGCATACATTCCCCAATGATATGACACAAATGTGTCCTAGTAAGCATTCTTTCCCCAAGGATACGACGCAAGTGTATCCTAGTAAGCATTCTTTCCCTAAGGATACGAAGCAAGTGTATCCTAGTAAGCATTCTTTCCCTAAGGATACGAAGCAAGTGTATTCTAGTAAGCATGCTTTCCTTAAGTAAACGAAGCAAGTGTATCATAGTAAGCATACCTTCCCCAAGATTATGACCAAGTGAATACTAGTAAGGATACCTTCCCCAGGGTTATGACGCAAGTGTATCCTATTAAGCATATCTTGCCAAATGATACGATGCAATTGTATCCTAGTAAACATGTCTTCCCCAAGTAAGAATACCTTCCCCAGGGATACGATGCAAGTGTATCCTAGTAAGAAACCTTCCCCAAGGATACCATCAAGTATATCCCAGTAAGAATAATTTCCCAGGGATACGATGCAAGTGTATCCCAGTAAGCGTACCTTCCCCAATGATCCGACGCAAGTGCATCCTAATAAGTGTGACGTGCTCATTTATACAGCTGAGTGGACCTCTCTGGAGTGTCCAGTGTTGTAACTTAAGTATACAATGTTCTAACTGAAGTGTCCAATGGTCTAATATGAGTGTCCAGTGTTGTAACTTAAGTATACAGTGGTCTAATCTGAGTGTCCCGTGTTCTAATTTAAGTATCCAGCGCCCTATCTGCGACGCCACTCGTCCTCAAACGTTATATAATGTCAATTTCTAAATATATTAATAAGTTCTTCTAAACTGTAACTATTATAACTAGTTAAATACTCATTACATAATCGCAAGTTGGTGTTTCGTTTCTTTTTGTTCCGTAAACTTTGCTACCAATAATCTCCACCCCCAAATGGATCCACCTAAACTACGTTTATCAACGTAATCTCCTGACGTTACAAACGTAATACTGTACAACAGGTCATTCGTTTTACAGAACTCGTTGCGATAATTGTGATGCCTGTCTTACTTAACAATGTTATGCCCCCAGAATCGTCGTCCGGCCCGAAGTAATCAGACGGGAAAAACACCATCAGTATGTTTATCGAAGATATGACGGTGTTCACATCAACTTGCATTCAATGACCACGTACATTTTCGTCGTGAACAAGACCGAACAAACTGTAGTTGAACAAACATGCAACACATCTCTTTCTCAGAATGGCCCATCGCGACGAGGCTACAGTGGCGAGAAGCTGGGCTGTTGCGGAATTGTGTTACGTCGGCCGGTAATAAGATTTAACAAGATTTGCCATCCAAGCCAAAGGCCCAGATGGCAAGTGGACAAGGAAGCCATTGGCTTATCGAGAGTCCAACAATGTTCACCTACTTATAACCCGCCCTCCTGATTTAACAAGATTTAACAAGATTTGCCATCCATGCCAAAGGCCCAGATGGCAAGTGGACAAGGAAGCCATTGGCTTATCGAGAGTCCAACAATGTTCACCTACTTATAACCCGCCCTCCTGAGATATGTGTCAACCTTGTTTTTAAACATATTCACGCTGCTAGCAGTTACACAATCTGTAGACAATTTGTTCCATTCATTTATTGTCCTCTGTGCGAACGAGTGCTTCCTGATGTCCAATCTACATTGATCCTTTACTAATTTTACCTCATGTCCTCTAGTTCTGCTATCCTTCTTGAGTGAGAAAAACATATTTCTATCAATATTTTCATACCCATTCAATATCTTAAAAACTTCAATCTGATCTCCTCTTAACCTCCTTGTCTCTAGAGTTGTTAAGCCACATTCTTTCAGGCGTTCTTCATAACTAAGGTCTCTAAGTTCTGGAATCATTTTAGTTGCTCTCCTTTGTATGCGTTCAAGCGTATCTATATCTATATATATGTGTCAACTTTGTTTTTAAACATATTCACGCTGCTAGCAGTTACACAATCTGTAGACAATTTGTTCCATTCATTTATTGTCCTCTGTGAGACTGCCTGTGATATTTCCGCTTTGCCTCGCAGCATTCTCGTGTAATCATGCGTTCTCATCTGCTCGTGGTTATCGATCTCTTCGCCGTTTCACTCACAAAGTGTCATATATCCGCAAGTGTAAAATGTACGTTTATATAGGAGAGTGTCGTGGATATTCTACTTGACTACTTGATTACGATCGTAGTTGTGGGGCACCTGCTCTGGTGCATGCACTAGTGCACCAGTGCATGATGTTCGTGTACAAGGAATACCGTTGTTTGGTGTCATATATTCGCCGACTGTTGAACGAATCTGCTTCATAGCCGTTGAATCGGTTTTGTTATATACGTGTATGAAGCATGAACTACCGCAGTAGTCATAGATACACATCTGGATGATAACTATACATAAATATTTGGAATGATGTTCAGCTCCATTGCTTATCATAGGCCAGGGTTCCCCAACCTGTGTCTCCCCGCGTACCCCTTGAGACCTGAGATGATAGGCCGCGAACCCTCATCACAGTGACACGGAATAGAGAACTATTGGCGAAACATTCAAAATGCATTTCAATGATAAACATGTTATTAAAGAGGTAAACATCTTCACATGATTTATTGCAGTCGGACAACCTATCCAAGAAACTTGATGCGAGAGTTGCGCTTGCTTGTAAGGTGTCATTTCTGGGTACTGATTTTGACAGGGAGACTCAATGGTTTTCCTTCACACAATCGAGCAGGAACATTGCTGAAAATCCTGGCTCACAGAGATACGTAGTTTCTTTTTTCTCAAGCGCCGCGACAAGATGTTCGAACGTATTGTTTTTATTGAAGTTTCTGTCCATGACGTTTTTTAATTTTTTAATGAAAATGAAAGAAGTATGTTTTCTATGAGTTTGCTAATATTACGTAAATAAGTGTTCTCTTTCAAAAAAGTGGCCACATTAGGGCCTACTTGACCTTAGTTTCAGCCAACGCTCTGCGTGGCTCCTGGAAAACTTCTCGCGTGCCCCCGGGGGTATGCGTTCCCCAGTTTGGGAACCGTTGTCATGGATCGCAGAAGGACGACAGTGGGTCGCGGGTGACAGCGGACGATGAGACCGTCGCGAAGGTAGTCCTTTCGATGTCACAGGTTTTTGTCCAGACAGGATGTCTGGTAGACAGGTGTGCATTGACAACGTACATACGTCCAGACAGTATGTCTGGTAGACAGGTGTGCATTGACAACGTACAGACGTCCAGACAGGATGTCTCGTAGACAGGTGTGCATTGACAACGTACGGACGTATTGCGGACTAGACGCAGTGCTTCAGTGTTGCTATGCGAGACAGTACCCCGTGGAGGAGATTCGTCACGGGATGTCCAGAACATAAGCTGACTTGATAGTGACAGATGGACAATGCCATCACTACAGTCGACAACTGTCCAACGGCTCAGACTGTCCTATATCAACATTGTCCAGTATATTCGCCACTCGCTACATGTGACGAATCGGCGACAGACATGACGCCAAGTGACGCTCGTGATTTTATTCTTCTATAATGCGCACGTCTCCCGTCACCACACGCACGCACACACATGTACAAGCGCGGATATACGCATATCACGAACACACGCACACACGCACGCACACACGCACGCACGTACACACTCATTCGCTCACTCAACGAAAAGAATGAAAGTGTTGATAACAGTAATTGGCACATATACCCTCACACATTCATATAATTTTCCTCATGACTGAATCCTTAAGCAACCCGTAGGTCCATGTCACAATACTATTCCCACCTCTTTCAGACGTATCACGCTATTTTATTAACGCACAGTGATATTTTCAAAAACACGCGCCTGATTTCTCGGTGATTTGAGATGCAACAAGCGAATGAGATATCATCACTGGAAATGACGCTCTTAGGACAATATGACAGCTATTACCTATGTAGATACCTATTGGGATGTCCTTTATTGCAGTTGCACTGAGACTATGTTCCTATCGTTACTATTATAGTGTCATTACAGTTACATGGCTGTACGTTTATCTTTATATGACCGAACGTTTATCTTCTTCGCAGTGTACGCTCGCAGAATAGTCAGCCATAGCGTTCACTCGTGCGAGGACACACTATGCAGATCAGTCAAGGTAATGTGAGAAGGCATTATTACGTGAAACTAATAATCATACATGTACTAGTATAATTAATTAATCTAACTGTTCCGTGCAACTAACCCTGTATCGTTAATTAAATAAGTGTATCTGGTAGCTTACTCCAGGATCCGGTGACATCAAAGACGTCATTGCACATGTATCAAAATTGTCTTACTTCGAATACATATGTTATCTTTACGTGGCCACCATCACCAAATGTGTGATAGGGGCAACTTTTCAGGTTAATGTGTACAACATTTTCGGGAGTAGCTACTTGTTTGCAACGTCAGCCTACTTAGCGAAATAACGCATGTGTTCTTCGTAACAAAAATTTATGCCAGTCACAGTTTTCGAAAAATCCTGCCATATTATATTAAATGACTCCTGGATTATTGTATGGCTTATCATAAAGACCAATAAATCCACCATATACACTATTCCGATTTTAGGGACTTCCATATATCGAAGAATGTAATACTTAGCTTAATCGAGCTGTAGCTGTTAAATTACAATTTATTACTACAGCCCGGATGTTTTCTCTTAAATGTCGTTGACGCCGTCTGAATAGTATGTCACCGCACTAATAATAGTATGCCACCGCACTAATAATAGTATGTCACCGCACCAATAATAGTATGTCACAACACTAATAATAGTATGTCACCGCACTAATAATAGTATGTCACCGCACTAATAATAGTATGTCACCGCACTAATAATAGTATGTCACCGCACTAATAATAGTATGCCACCGCTCTAATAATAGTATGTCACCGCACTAATAATAGTATGTCACTGCACTAATAATAGTATGTCACCGCACTAATAATAGTATGCCACCGCTCTAATAATAGTATGTCACCGCACTAATAATAGTATGTCACCGCACTAATACTCACTAATGTTGTGCCACAGATCTATTTACAAATATGTCAATTAACATTCGCGACTTTAAAAAAGGCAAGCAAATAATGACGGTCTGTTCAATTACGTACATGTTCGCCTTCCAGTTGCCAAACTCGGTCTCCTTACGCTATTCAAGTACTAGTGAAACACCAATGTGAGTCCCGGATGTAGCGGGCGCGCCAGAAGATGTACGGGTCCCGGGATCGGGCTCGCAGTAACGTCGGCCTTGTCACTCACGCAGTCACTCATTCATACCAGGCCCTGGCGCGCGCTTGTTTTCTCGCCTAATCGATACATATTTGTGTGTCCGTCAACAGACGTCTTTCCACACACAGCTGTGGGATCAGAAACGCGACAGACGTGAAATGTGACGTCATAACCCAACTGCAGCACGAACACATGGCTGCATTTGCAGCGATGCCGACCTACCAAAGGGGCGTACTGTCACTCAGCGTCTTGAGTAGGCCATTCAACTCGACATGTCGGCGTTGCCGTCGATATTCTGTCCTTCACGGCGGAATTGATTAGCGGAGCGAGCGAGCGCGATACCGGACGCGTGAGAGCGAGCTCCGAGGCATTGGTCGGCCGTCATCTGGCGCCCCTCAGACGGCGCCCCGGACGGCGCAACAAGCAGGTGAGTCCACATCGGGCGTACGAATACAGTGCCAGGGGTTCTATGAGCGGTTCTCCTTTCATGGAGTTCTGCACATTAGACAATTTTCTTATGATCGGGGAAAAGCATACATTTGCGAACTGCGTGATATGTGCAGATGTTTTAATTTCTTGGTGCTGGTTGGCAGCATGTAGTTGACGGAAGGATCACCACTGTACGATGGAAGGATCACCGGTATACGAAGACAGAATCCGATTTGTTTGGGCGACAAATGGCGGGGAGAATCATTCACGTTGATTATCTTGAAAGCAAAATTGAAGGATTTGACAAAAGTGACACAGCTCTATAGGCGTCACAAACAGCGAGCTCTATGGGGAGTTGTCAAAACTCTCAGATTATATCAGAGAGCGAAGGATGCCTTTCGGAGCGAAAACGAGCCTTTATCTTGAATGGTATCCGGATACCACAAACATGGAATCTATTGGAGCATGCACGTCCGGAAACGCGACAGAGGCTTGGAAAAAGAGGAAATTGAGGTTGCAGTGCAATATAAAACAATATGGAAGGCAGGTGTAATTCGAGGAACTTACACGACATAGACAAATACCATCAAGCATGTTTGAACACTTTTTTGTCGTTGTTATTGTTGTTGTTGTTGTTGTTTGTGTTCTTGATGCACGTCTTGTAAGAAACATCTCTAAACCAAGATGCATCCGTTGAACACCGTGTTGTTCTCGCTCGTTATGCCGACGGTATAACAGCGGCGGTGGCCAATCGCGTGTTTCGTGACATCCGAATCGGCGGACATCGCGTCGTATCAATCCATCGATTGTAAGAATATATGAACATATTCCACAACTACCGGGACGCTCGGACTATCGACATGGGTTCAACACACACGAGTAATTCACCGAGGCAGAAACCGGAGAGATAACGGAAGGCTAAAAGGGTGAGTTTTAAATATAACGAATAGGCCTAGTGATGAACCGCACCACGATGGACACCGCAGGGAGAGCGAATTGCAGGACGTCCACAGGCACACACTACGACAAACTGGAATGCGCGTGGGAATAAGATAAATAGCCAATGATTCAGATATATGATAGTACCTGCTCATGCGTGCAGTAAACATATGTCTAACAACAGAACGGGCAGCTATCTGAGTGGGATGTGGGAGTCTCACGTAGACGGGCCATTGAAGACTTTCGACAAGCCTACGTCTTTGTCTTCTCCTGTGTCATCTGGGGCTTGCTGCTCTGAACGACAATCTTGTCCAATCGTCTGATAAAGCGTAAGTCCAAGAAGGGATGATACGATTAAGCAGGTATATTGAAAGCTGCCTTCACAACGTAGGTTGCCTCAAGAATTGCAACGAATCAAATTAATAACTGATTACGCTATCGATATTAAGCCAGTATCTCCAGCATACGACTGACGACAGAGCTTCGCTGACAGCTGGTGCAGCTAGAATACATCAGTATAGAACTTGTTCTGCTTTGTCGCCCTTTTAATTTATCATTTATCGTTTTCATGCTTTAATGCCTTCCTGCCTTCCTTCTTTCAATTTTTCTTCAGTGCTCCTTCCATGTTCCCTCCCTCCCCTCGTTCCTCCCCTAATTCCTTCACCCCTTCCTTCACCCACTTCCTTTCGTCCACCCTTCCACTTAATTCTTTCATTCCTCCATCCTTCCTCCCTTCTTCCCTTCCTCCCTTCTTCGGTTCCTTCCTCGGTTCCTTCCTTCCTCCCGTACTGCCTCCTTCCTCCCCTCGTCCCCTCCTTCCTCTATGCCATCCTCCATTCGTCATCTACTTACTTCTCTCATTTAACACATCATAGCCGGCTTTTAATGGCAGTATATATATATATATATATATATATATATATATATATATATATATATATATATATATATATATATATATATATATATATACACGATGCACTGTATCTGTTCCAACAAACTGACCATCCACGTGGTTTAATGGACCACAATTTTAAAGTTATATGTTTTATTTAAAATGTGTTATTATGTTTCGACTCGAATATCATGTTTACATTGCGCGCTGAAACGCAGGGTAAATATATATTAGGTATCTAAGCCAGATATAGGTGGTCATTAAAAGACATTCGGGCATATGTGCATTATGTTTACATTGCGCGCTGAAACGCAAGGTAAATATATATTAGTTATCTAAGCCAAATATAGGTGGCCATTAAAAGACATTCGGGCATCTGTGTATTAGATTAGATATAGTTAATACATGACATGATTTTACGATGCCAAACAATCAGGCGTCTTAACGTTGACATGTTGGCCTCGATACGCCTCAACATCCAACAACAAATGTTGCGAACATTTAGGAACAAAAATTCCGTGCGAACACTTCATTATCCAGACTGTCAGTTTCAGCCCGTTGCCAATTAGAATGTTCACGACGTTGGACGCCTTCCCTCCCCGACGTCGAGCCGTGAGTGGCGTGAATGTCGTAAACACGACGGCCCCTTAGTGTCGTCCAGCTGTGATGCGGCCATCTCCAAATCCACTTATGCGTACACCTAATTACATCAGAGGGGGAGCGGGGGCCGGGGGTTGTGTCTGCGTAGATGTAATCCACCCCTGCAACAACGCATGTACGCCTAATCTTTCGATCGCCATCTTGGCTAATTCTCCAACGACAAATTTGTCCTTCGTTTAGGGATGATATCAAAACGTCGATGTAAAACACTACTTGAAACCGGTGGCAATTTGACTAAGACTACCTGCCACCTGCGTGAAATTGTGGTTTGCATCGACTTGTATGCAATTTCAGTAAAGGTGTATTCAACAGGTAACACTTCAGCCGTCATATCGCAAAGCAATTCTGCGGTTTTTTTTTTGGGGGGGGTACAACGATGTACTATCCTAAATAAAACATCTTCTTAACGCTCCCAAGAAACCACTTTCGTGTTTTATCGAACATCGATGTTTTTAGACCATTGGTTACTGATAGCTGTCTTAGTTCTTGTGTTTGTAATGCATTACAAGACGATCTATGATAATGTCGTGTTCGCCACATTTAATCGCCTGCATATGTCTGGACTGTTTGTGGAGAAGGGGTGGAGCAAAACAGCGACAAAAAGCGACACCGACTCATTAGATACTAATCCAGAGTCGGATTACCGAATCAAGTTCGCATTAAACATGTAACAAAAAAGTAAATACGCTGGTGGATCCATTGGTGGTTCCCGTGGACTTGTTTGAGCCCACTATTTCTGCCGTTTGAGTTAATGCTGAGACCCAAAAATTAAAGTTGGCTGGTTGTTTTGTATGTAAGAAACACAATGGTTTACGCTTGCAAAAGATACACCCTGCATGACAGCGCTGATGTCCTGATGTGCATATGATACTAGTCATGTTGCTTTTGTTGTTGGCAGCCCTGAATCTGCGACTGATCGTGTTGATAATGAAGACGTTGTTACTGTTGTTGTCAGAAGTAAAGTTATATAACGTTCTTATCACATTCTCTTTGACGAATAAAGGACGGACGTGCGGCAACGTACCCGGTCAACTAAGATGTGATTACTTGCATTCATTAATCATGCTGAATCGGCACAACCAAACTAGATAATGTAATTGAATTGGTATAGTTCATTACCATACATAATTCTACAATGACCAATGCTAGAAACGTATGGCAGTTCGAACAACAATTTGTATTCTTGGTTGACAGCATACTCTCCAAGACACAGCAGGACAAATCATAGAACTTGCCGCAGCAATAATATTTACTATATTTGATCATATTTATTTAGGCAATTAAATGATTGTTTCTTGCTTGATAATAATTCAATGACTTATTCTAATAGCCCACATTTAAACAACACTCTTTGGATTTTGAAAACATTTTAGAAATACCAGACTTCTTTCTTTAACATCATTGTACCAATGAAATGACATAGTACTCACACGAATTTTAATATCAAATAATGACAGTCATAGATACTTTAATAGCCAATAATATTCTATAAAAGTTAATGAAAGAAAGTATTTAACAATTTTGATGGCTTACTACTTTGAAACGCAATACATTTAAGTATGAATAATAATGAATAATTGTGAATACCGTTTAATAATAGTTAATCCTGGCGCGGTCTGTCCCGAGTGTGCTTTCGTGATTCAGTGCATTGGTCAGGAAATAAACATTTGTATTAGTTATGTTTGAAACGACGTTTATTGTCTAATATAACGTGGTGCGAAATCGGCGGCTTTACAAATGGTTGTGCCCACAGCTGTTTTTCAATGCACACTTAATTATTTGTCAAAACTTAAATTTCGCAGAAACTCTTGTTGTCAGACATCTTCAAACAGTCTGACGCAGCAGCTAAATAGTAGACGGAAATGATGTTTCTACGAATATGTCGTGAAGTGCGCCATTTACCTCATGACGGAGATTGGTTGAATATGTCAGCAATTGATTAAGCATCTTCTTTGATTGCACATAGTTATGTTGTTGATAGCCTGGACTAAAATGTATTTTATGAAATAGGTTCCGGAGAGTATAAGAGTCGTGCTTCGTGTATTTGTTTTTACTAAACGTTTCTGTTTCCCTTACAGATGGCCGTTTGTAGTCAGAACACGACGATGACGTAGTTGTTCCGAGGAGGATACGATGTGACGTTATCAATGGGCACGTCGCCAAATAGGACAATCGTGTATGCCGATGCGAATCGTTGGTTGACATGGACGTAACGATTATAGCGCGCGTATAGAAAGTGTACTTGACGAATATACGTACTTGATAATTAGTGAAAATGTGTTGCCTTTTTCGTCGAAATCCCATATCGCCTTGCCTTCACTGAACTTATCACAGCCCACGACGAACACCTGGTGGCGGTAGGTGGAACTACAACATTAAAGATGGCAGCGATGTCTTTACGAATTCAGGTATGTGAGACTTGCTACCTTTGGACGTTGGATTAGGCCCATACGTCCCTGGTGTAACTGTTCGATAGGCTGGACCACTCCTAATCTGAGTGTCTGGTGTCTTGCTTTAGTACAACCCACGCTCACCGGTTGACACATCCACTCGCTTCAAGTCTCCACAGCTCGACATTTCATAAACACGACTTTTAAAAATAGTCATGCCCACCGTAAATGTAAATTCCCACTTGTTTGGCTATGGTCACGCCAGCTACGGTTGATACGGAAATTGTAGGGACAATATGCCCGGGACGTGTCTTACAGTAAACGGCACGTATCACGTTGAACTGGTCTGTTTTTTCCACTCTATCCATCCACGGCTGCCGTGAAATGTCGCGGGCAGATATAGTGGTCGTTCAACAGCACGGCGGGAGGCATGAGCGGGTGTGATGTTGTGTTTTATCAGTGTATCTTTTACACAATCGACCCACCGCCTTCTTGCCGCCCTCTTGCTTTGTAGCAGCGTGTTGTAAGCTCTCGCAGTTGGTTGATCTGGGTGCTTCCTGGCGAAGTGGTCAAACCGTTTTGTTCTTTGTATTTTGTACGATCAAGGACTGGCCGCGTTCCAATATCTCATATATATATATATATATTCGTTTTTGATAATCGCTCTTGTTCTACCAAAATACGATAATTATATTCCTCCTTGGCTAGCATATTCAGGGACGACTCGTCTGCCGCACACTCCGTAAAGTTGGTCAATTTATTTGTATTATTCATAAACTGTCCGGTTCAATCATCCCGGTCTCTCACTGTAACGTCATCAGCTTGACCAGTCTGTTCAATTCTCTCGACCACTCAGCATAACGCCAGCGCTTTGAACCTTCCATATCTATTTATCGAAGACGCCCGTCTTTGTAGAAGTGGTTTTCAATGCAAAACATCCGATGTTCTCGGACGACCAAGAACATAATGGTTGCAGGATTCGTTGTGTGTGCGTAATAGCTTGTTCAGTCACTAGTCTGACGTCTGGCGCGTCTGTCAGACGGATGACTCGATGGACGGATAGACGAGCGCTTTGTCGGTTAGTGGGCGGTAAACTTGCCCAGTGATATGCGTAATATCTGCATCATTATAGCTACTTAACAGCTCACAAGTATTTGTGCGTCATGTCTTTTTTAACAAATATACTCCCATCTTCGTCTCAAAACAGAGAACAGAGACGATTGTGCGTTCGATCGTGCGTGCGTGCGTGCGTGCGTGCGTGCGTGCCTGAGTGAGTGCGTGGTTTCGTTCGTGCCTGTGTGAGTCCCCGTCTTCTTGCATTCACTCACCGGTTCTGTCGGTTTTAGCGGTTCGCCACGAGCACGAGCATGCACGGCGTGCCGCGTCTGATCCGGGCCAAGTCGACCACAGCCCGGCTCTTCTGGATGTTCGTCTGTCTGGTCGCCATGAGCTTCTTCTGCGTCGAGCTGGCTCAACTTCTGCGCAAGTACTACTCGTTCCCGAAGAAGGTGACGATCGAGGTGCTTCCTCTGGTTGTCCCGTTTCCCGCCATCTCCCTGTGCAACATGCGCAACCTCGACACGATCGTGCTGAACAAGTTGAACCGTGTATTCAAGGAGGCGAGCAACCCGCTGGAGTGGTCCGACTACACGAACGACACGTTCATCAACGCCTACATGTCCGTCGTCTCCAAGTACTACCCAATGTTCCAGATGCGCCACATCGACCTGAAGGTCTTCCAGACCGTCCTCACCCGCACGTCGATTGCGACGAACATCGAGCGCAGTCTTGTGACGAGGGCCGGCGTCCCATTCAAGGAGTTCATCGTGACATGTCGTTACGGCGGACACGAGTGCGACCGCGAACGCAACTTCCGCCAGTTCTTCGACTCGTACTACTACAACTGTTTCACGTTCGCTCCGCCCGAGCCGGAGGAGCCGAACAGCTTGCTGGCCGAGGGGCTTGAGAACGGCTGGACGGCAACGGTGCTGAGTGGTAGCGGCATGCTGGACAAGAACGAAGAGATTCGGCTGATCCCCGGCACCCACGAACGCTTCAGTCCGATGTCAGGCACGGAGGGTGTCCGGGTTGTCATTCACCCGCCGGACACGGAACCGTTCCCGCACACGGAGGGCTTCGACGTGCCGCCCGGACACGCCGTCACGTTCGGCGTGCGCGCGCGCAAGAACGTGAGGATCGGCGCGCCGCACGGCAACTGCTCAAACGAGAACCCGTTCGGCACCGAGGATCACTTCGACTACCGACTCATGTCGTGCCAAAAGAAGTGCGTCCAGCGCTCGATCGTCGCCCAGTGCGGCTGCAAGGACATCACGCTGCCGGGCCACGACGCCTACCCGCACGTGCTTTTCTGCAGCAGCGACATCGACATTTCCCCGCACTGCGCCTACAACGCCACCGAAGACTGCGTGCGGGCGCTGTATCGCGTATACGACCGCTTTATGTGCGCCCGCAACACAACGGCCAAGATGTCGGGCAACGCGACGGCCTCGCAGCTGTGCGGTTGCTTCCCGCCGTGCCGCGAGGTGTCCTACGACATCACCTACAGCCTGTCGAAGTGGCCGGCCGAGAGCTTCGACGGCGAAGAGGCGTACGTCGACATCTTCCGGACAGAGCGCTACCCGGAGAGATTCGATGGACCGGAGGATCGCGAGAAGTACGATCTGTACGGCGAGTTCTTCGATGCGCCCAACAGGCGCGTCGCCATGCGCAACTTCGCCCGGCTCAACGTGTACGTGGCCGACAGCAACGTATTGAAGACCGAGGAGACGGCCGACTACACGGAGAGCCAGCTGCTCTCGGACATCGGCGGACAACTTGGCCTCTGGGTCGGTATCTCCGTCATCACGCTCGCCGAGGTCCTCGAACTGTTCCTCGATGTCTTCAAATATTTCTTTCTGCGACACGGTCCCTACAGGTGCGTATCACCCTCAGTCTAGTACTCACTGCCCGCTGGTGGAGGTCCATGCACTATGCACACCATTTGGCTTCATTTGTTGTTCCCGTATTTGTCCGTTGCGCCGCTAAATGGTAGCATGGGTGACCAGACTTGGTCCTTCTTTGGCCTCCTTTGCGAGATCTTAGATACATCACTGAAGAACACAAAAACGTCAACCGTGATGTTTTGACGGTTATATCTTTTCACTGTTTTTTAATGGCGTTATTCTTCAAAGTGTCAATAGGTATCGTAAAAAGGACATAGACAAGCTAGAAAGAATACAACGAAGAGCAACTAAAATGATTCCAGAATTGAGAGACCTTAGTTACGAAAGCCGCTTCTTACAATGTGGTTAGACAACATTAGAGACCAGGAGACTAAGAGGAGACCAAATCGATGTGTTTCAAATAGTGTAAGGTTATGAGGATGTTACTTAAAGAAGGCAGTAGAACCAGAGGACACAAAGCAGCATTAAGTTAAGGAGCAGTGTAGGTTGGACATGAGAAAATACTCTTTCTCACAGAGGGTGATAAATGAATGGAACAAACTGCCAAATGATTGTGTTAATGCTAGTAGTGTGAATATGTTTATAAATAGAATTGACAAATATCTGATAAGGGCGGGCTACACATAGATGACAAAATTTTTGGACTCTCGATAAGCGAATGGCTTCCTTGTTCACTTGCCATCTGGGACTTGTTGTTTGAGATGGCAATCTTGTTCAACCTTGTTAAATCTAGGTGTTAGGAACTGGTGTGTGTATTATGCCGATATAAATATAACCATATACCAGTTAGAACGAAGCCTTCCCGGCGTATACACCGTGTAGAGGACATGACACAGATAAAACAAATCATCTTGCTAGCCAAAATACACGAAGCTTTATAACCCATTAGTAAGATCATTTATAAAACGACGTCCATTACGCAGTCTGGCAGCTCGCGAAGAGGTTAGACGGCTGATTAGCTATAGTTTGTCGCACTGATGGTGATCTACCTGGAAGTAGAAGCCATTCCCTGTTAGCCTAGCGCTTATTCATCTACACATTTTCGGGCAGAATGATCCTAGTTTGTCCACGTCTATTTTTACAGCAACATTCATCGCCGTCATTATGATCATAATAATCGTATTTGCCAACATGATCGTCGTTATAATCATTAAGGCATATTCGGACAGACAGCAATCATATGCATAACGTGTGATGCTATTTCACCACTTTGCAGCTCTGAAACATTTCGGTAAGTTTTACTTATAACACTTCTGCTCCATTGTTTTGTCAAACTGTAAGTTTGTTTGTTAATCTAGACACACTTTAAATCGCTTCATTATTCCGTGATTCACCAATCCGCACGCTGCGTTTAACCAGCCCCAAGTTTTGGGAACGATAGTGTGCGGATAAACGAGATTCCTCTGTGCATTCACGCTAGTCTGTTGCTGGAACAGTTATTCTTTGATAATACGAACCAGGCATTGTGTTCAATAAGTTCCGAATGCTGTTTCAGATGGTTTCTACATTGTTTTGACTTTGGCATACGCCTACACGGAAACCACGATGTTGGACACCGACATACACAGATAACACGTACACCCCGCGCCCTCTATCGCACTTGATGGGAATCTCACATGTAGCACGGCCTGAAACACCGTCCCTTGCCACTGATCGACCTGCTTTGTATTATTTTTTTCAATATAGCATACCTGAATTTCTCATTAATGAGTGACATATTTCTTTGTCTGGGGGATTATTGTATTGCAGTAACAACAACAACAACAACAACAACAACAACAACAACAACAACAACAACACCAACACATAAGGCGTTTCGCAGAAAACAGAGTATGTAGGTGATTCGTGGAACAGATATTAGACGCCTTATGAAATTTGTTTAGAAAGGACGAGGTTGTTTTTGTGAAGTTTGGAAGACATAAAAACTATATGACTCGGCAGTACTGTTTTGATAAGACGCTGCTGCTTGACAACAACGCTTCACCTTCGTTAGTCTTCCATGTCTCTGAGACCGTCATACGGCTAACAGTTCCAGTACTTAGTGTTGTTTAGACAGTCGCAGCTCTGTGATGCATATTGTTTGTTTCTAGATATTGTCATTCAACTTCTCTTTTGAGGTGTTTTATAACGAGCCCCACGAAGGCATTCTTGCCGCCGAAGCTCTTAAATATCGTTCAGTAATGCTTATCGTAGAGCAGGTATGTCTGTCTGTGTGCCTTTTAATCCTGGTGAGTGGAGACTATTCATATCCTGTCACTCGCGGCATGATCCGCGTTTTCCATGTATATTTGCGTGTTGCTAACGTGTACTGGTGTAATGTCCCGTTAAGTCGTACGACTTCTGGTGACGTCCGCCATCAGCTGTTTTCAACCAATCCTGTCTCTCGTTACTTCTCATCGATTCGTTCATCATCAGCTTTATTGTGTCCGTGATCTCATCCATCCATCCATCCATCCATCCATCCACCCGTCCATCCACCCATCCATTCATCCATCCGTCCCTCCATCCATCCATCCATCCATCCATCCATCCACCTACCCATCCGCCCGCCCAAATGGTATGGTATGGTCCAGGTATGGTCTTCCTCTCTTCCGCTTGCCTTCTTTCTTATCATTATCAGGTTTTCCAACCTGTCGCATTCAATAAGCATAATATGGTTGAAGTAAGACAGTTCCTGTTTCGAGATTAGTTCTTGTGGTCCTCCATCATCACATTTGAAGCTTCGATTCGTTTCCTTTCTGTGCTAGTGCTGGAAAAGGTCAGTTAAACATTTCGTTCTTCAACAATGCACCGTCAACCATTCCAAAGAGCTGTAGTCGGCGACGAAATCTTGCCAGGAAGAAAGCCTGTTGCAGGGTGTTCTGCGATGGGTTGCGACTTCCTACGATACAGTTAGAAATAAAATTGCCATTCAACAAGGAAAACCAGTTGATTTGATATAATGAAATACGGCAAAGTTTATGAAGCTGCCGTGCACGAACTCGCGCATTCTGCTCAATTACTGTATATTACTGGGGAAATATGAGCAACTGGAAACATATATCTGAAAACACCCTCATATAAGTGTAGGGACAAAACATTAAATTAGTTAATGACCAGCTTAATCTCACCACAGACTACCTTTTTAACGAAGTGTATTTATTCGATCGCTAACTATCAATGGCTCGTTGGGGGCATTGGACCATGATCACCCCTCTTTGGTTTGGGGGATAAGATTTTTTTTACCCTTCGGCCCAGCATTCCGAGACTCAAACACGTCACTACTAACTTTAGTCATACCATGTCACCGTCGAACAGCAGCGTGGAGGAGAGTGAAAGGCATTATGTGGGACAGAAAACTGAAGAAACAACTAAAAGAAAAAGTGTTGGAAGCCTGCGTGGTACCAGCCTGTATATATGGGTTGGGAACACTGGCACTGACAGAGAGACAGGAGGAGAAGATACAGATAGCAGAGAACAACTGGGTCCGAAGAATATGCAAAGTAACCCAAGAAGATACAAGGAAGATGAAGGAATTGAGAGAAGAGATTGGCATGAAAAAACACCTAAAGATGAAAGTAGCCGGAAGCAGAATGAGATAGGCAGGACATGTGCAAAGAATGGGTGAAGACAGACTGTAAAACGAGCATGGAAAGCAGAAGAGGATGGCAGAAGAAGAAGAGGAAGACCAAAGCTGCGACGGAAAGACTGTGTCAAACGAGATCTGGAAAGGGTAGGTACGAACGGCCAAGAATGGAAGACCACCGCAGATGACAGAGGGAAATGGAGAATATTAACAATGAAAGTAGAAGAAGCAATCAAGTGACTTGGACCCCCCGCAAGGGATCAAGGGGAAGAAGAAGAAGAAGTCTCTGTTCGTTGACATGCGTCGCAGCATTCCCTGCGGCATCAAAATTCTCCACACATATTCTAAAATAATTCGATTTAAATATCTAAGTTGGCACAAAGTGGGCGTTGATTTACTGCTGATGGCATTTGTCAAGATGGAAAATGTCATTGCGTGCCTTGCGAAAAAGCTAAAATATTTTTCTCTGAAATCCCGCGCGTTTATCTACCTTCTGTCATTAACATGCCGGGAACTATCTTGGCACGAAAAAATCGGATCTTTCGCTCGGAGTCGCCGGGTCTTGAAGCGCATATCGCGGAAGTAACACTCGCTCGCTCACTGTGGGTCTGTTATGAATGCTCAGTTCCGACCTTGGCGCCACCTATGAGATTTTCGTTGAATTACAAACGAATATTTACACAGTACATTATTGCATGCATGGGTTGTATAATATTTCGTAGCCGCTCCTGGTGACTTTAATAATAATGTTCTTTCGTTACACAGCCAGGGGCGAAACTTCAGCAGAAACCAGGACCCGGAGGAAGCGATGGAGTCGATGACGGGCCGGGAGCGAGGCAACGGACGAACGGCGGGGACGGCAAATGGCGATGTTAAGCTCAACATGTTCGGGCTCGATCCGAACGCGTTCTCGACCACGTGACAACGGCCACGTGGTACGGGTGATTCGTTTTCTCGGCCACGTCGCCTCGGCTGTCGCTGAGGCTCTGTAGAGGTGAGGGGAACTGCTGCAGACGGCGTCAGATACCTTAGCAACGTTGTGTGGAACACGCAACGAAAACAGCGCAGAGAATGAGCCACCGTAGGTAGCGGAACCGATTGTGCTTGAAAAGAAGGCAATCAGCGCACGCACTACGAAGTTTGGGCACAATGCCACTGTAGCTGTGGCAGTTGTCGCCGAACTGATAGACACGTTGACCATCGATTCGCGATGACGTACAGTTTGTGCGACAACGTCCACTCGGGAGTCAGTGTATGAAGAGAAAACATGGCTGCCGCGACAGGTATTTCGCGAAATCGTTTTATGCGTGATGGAATCCGTAGGCTAATCATAAGATTAGCTTAGGGTGCACTTTTTCGTCAACGCATACCTAATCACGTTGTGCAGTGTTTGTTTACAAGGCGCTTGTCGTCTACATGGAATGTGCAATTTGAAACCCGTCACACCGTCTTCGATGAGAAGACATGTTGATGTGTTGATTCTTTCCCTAAAACAATATCACATAATGTTCCCGTATTACCGTCGATATGAATACCAGTATTGACATTATATTGTGTGTCTAAGCGTGTTTTGAAGCTAATTTTAAAACTGTTATATATACTTTTGTGCGGTTATAATTACTTCCCTTGACCCCGTTAATGTATGTTCCTTACGTAATGTCACATGGGATGACTCTTTATAATACGTATGTTCCTTACGTTCTTTCGTTACACACGTGGGATGGCTCTTTATAATACGTATGTTCCTTACGTTATTTCGTTACACACATGGGATGGCTCTTTATAATACGTATGTTCCTTACGTTCTTTCGTTACACACGTGGGATGGCTCTTTATAATACGTATGTTCCTTACGTTATTTCGTTACACACATGGGATGGCTCTCTATAATACGTATATTCCTTACGTAATGTCACACGGGTGTACAATTGCAAGCAACGATATGTCTCCAGTTTCTATGCAAACAACGGCTACCAATATTTGACACGTTGATGCAGTTATACGTCAGTGTTGATAAATGCTTGAAATGTGACATGAACTGGAATGCTCCCAAATGATCTATACATTTCGAACTAAACAAATTATCTATACATTTCGAACTAAACAAATGATCTATACATTTCGAACTAAACAAATGTTATCCACACCGAATGCAATCTTCTTAAATATATCAGTCAGGTTTAAGGAGGTATACTACTAAAAACGAAAATAATGTGGCATCCTCTTCGTGGTGCATGGACGTATCCAGAAATATATATAAACTAAGAAAATTAAGTAGCAATTGACTCTTGGTGCTGTATGTTTTAAACGGAAGCGTCGGTATCGGCCCGTCGGTGTTCCATGTTTATGCAGGGAAAACAGGAATCTGACGTCTAATTGTTAGATGCCTTTGCAACGATGTTTTTATGTTTACATACATACAAATACATAATTAAATCGCGGCATACATCTGCCAGATCCAATGTTCCCACATACTGTTCTCGCTTAAACAACTTTAACCTTTGGTTTTGTCGCAAAAACAAATGTTTCGGCGAGAAATATTACGTAAAATACGATATCCGACAGCTTTACATTTGCGGCGGCTATGTTTGTTTGCTTGACTGGTTGCTAGGTAAATAGTTACGTGATGGATTTGACATTTGTATGTTCTACCTACAGGACATTTGTATGTTCTACCTACAGGACATTTGTATGTTCTACCTACAGGATATTTGTATGTTCTACCTACAGGACATTTTGTATGTTCTACCTACAGGACATTTGTATGTTCTACCTACAGGACATTTGTATGTTCTACCTACAGGACATTTTGTATGTTCTACCTACAGGACATTTGTATGTTCTACCTACAAGACATTTGTATGTTCTACCTACAGGACATTTGTATGTTCTACCTACAGGACATTTGTATGTTCTACCTACAGGACATTTGTATGTTCTACCTACAGGACATTTGTATGTTCTACCTACAGGACATTTGTATGTTCTACCTACAGGACATTTGTATGTTCTACCTACAGGACATTTGATAACGGTTGCCTTATTTATTGTAATAACGTTTTTCACAAATTAGTGCAGTCTTTCACTACAATGGTATCTTGAGTACGGCTAATGTAAAACACGAAATGACGTTGACATGTGTCAATCATTGATGAGTGGTTGAAGCAGATGCTATGCCATCTTTCGGAGAAATTACTAGCGTGCCCCCACCACCGGTGGAGTTTGTGCAATGGTGACATCGTCACGGAAAATTGCTGGAAACGAAGCAAGTCTCCATAAGTTAATCTACACTCCCCAGCATTGACATCACTCAACATATCATCAGTGCCACAACTGTATTGTAAATTCAAAATGGACAGTTGCGGAGAATTGGTTCAATGGGCAACATAATTGTTATTACGTAATTGCAGCAGTTCTCTTCAGCAATGTAACATAGTTTCGAACCAAAACGAACGCTATTGTGTTTCTAGACACAACACAAACCCTATCTACAATTGTGTTCAATTAAAACTGAGAGATTTTTTTTTAAACATTAAGGGGTTTACCAAACGAAATAAAGATGTGCATTTCTCTCAACATCAAATATAAGTTGTGGCAGATGTGACTTGGTGAGTGGCGCCACTGGTGGGGAGTTTTTGTTACTAATGAAGCACAACATAAATTGTAAAGCTAGTAACGATGAAAGGTAGAGCGAATCTGTGGATGACACAATTGCTAACAATAACGTCCACTGTTACTCAGACACTTACAGCTCGGCGTTTTTGGAAGAAATACTCGTTTGGAATCACTGAAACGGAACGATTATTTACGCCAAATGCATTGGTTTGTAATTCTATATTTTGAGGCACCATTTTTTCCGCGCGATGATGCATTGCGTTGTCCAAATCCATGGTTCTCTACTAAATATTGGGATTGATCGATTCGGGGCTATGTTTATGGATTATCTTGCAATTTGCGTAACATATAAACGATATTTGTCGTGTGTATATGAAGCTTATCCTATGTATTACTGCAGTTATGTGAATATGGGTGAAGCGACTGAATATTGCATTAATCGTGCTACCATAAACATGGATCATCATTTTAACATATCTTTCACTGCGATATGTCTATATATGTCTGTTATATTGATGTTTCTACACACACGCATACAAGCATGCATGCACGCGCTGCGCGCATATACTTGCACGCACGCACGCACGCACGCACGCACACATATTAGAAAATACTGTGATAACTTCTTATAATGATTTTCGCGCAATTCGTATCATCCATGACTTCATGTCTACGTTTTTAGATGATCGCTACGTGCATGCAAAAAATAGCGTTATCTTTTTTAGGATTGTTTACCCGATATGTGCTAATTATATGTAGTGCACAGCCACGAAATAAACACGCGTTATCTTTTAAGTTCCGCTACACAAAAGAGTTGCAATTGGTGTATACCAATCGTAAGTATAATTTTTGTCCGGAGTTATTTGTCCGGGGCTAATGTCCTGATATATGTAATATTGAACAGCGACGGGCGACTGTTTTCACAGGTATAGTGATATTAAAACAATGTATCCAACTGCATGGTATTTGGACGAAATCGGTTTTTTATGTCCATAGTAAATCACTACTATTGCGCAGTGGTGATTTATAGAATGAACTGACTGAAGCAAGCGTATAGGCTTCCTCCCTTCGCATGTGTACATGTAAAACCTTTCTAAATATTTCGCAAGAAACATTTGTAAAAACACTCCGGATTCACCTTCTTTCATAGCAATAAACTATGGTGTGGTCATTTGATTGTGTTGTAGTTTTATTTGGAACAACAAAACAAAACAATAAACCAATTTTAGCCAACGTAGTTTAGCGTCATCATATCTTTAGCACGCATACGTGAGCGAGTACGCCATGATATCATGATACCAGCACACTCGCATGAACTTGTCACATTTATTATGAATGACGCGTATCTATGTGGATAAATCTAAACCGTAGATAGCATAGAAGTTGAAAAATTCTGCAAACAAGACGAAGTCGAACGTCTTAAACAGGCTGGTTTAAAGGATGTTCTGAATGGATTTCTTTACAATGAAAATCCGAAAGGTTGACGTTCATGCAGGCGGATGGTCGCTCCACTCAATGTGTTTTTTGGCGTTTCTTCGGCTGGGGAGTCATTGTATTATTATCATGAAACTAACTGAAAGATCCGGAACACTCACTAGTCGAATTAACGTCGGGAAACGTAGGAATTACGTAGATGCTTCAAGTGATGTTTCTCAACGGAACATGTTGACAAAACGCCCATTTGCATGTCTAAAGTTAATACTATAATGATAGCATCAAAACTAAATTGCAATCAAACGAGTGATACGTCGAACATCTCAGCACCCGTACTCATATATACAATCGGTCGTTTTCTCAACTGTGCATCTCTCACAAGCGTTGTTTCTATCTATGTGTGTGCTGGACTGGCCATATTCCACAGCGAACGATAAAGCTCGATTAGTAATTAAGGTGAGGACAATAGCCGAATTAAAGCTACCGCCATTTCCCCAGGATGTCGAGAAGTCAGTCTGGTCGAGTGGCCAATTCCACTGCTCGTCCAACATAATCGGAGCGAATTTAGAACACGCCTTAAACTCGGCATGATTCTCGTCCGATTTTATCGTTTGTTATGCTCTCGTGCGATGTAACAGCCGCTGCAGGGTCGCGATTAACTCGACGTTAGGTCAGCGCCATGCCGAGTGAGGCAAATTTGTTTTACATAATTGTAAAATAGTCATCAGCATAAAATAACTAATCTGAGGAATGGGGAATGGTTACATCTACGCAACTTATGATGTGGGATATGAGATAATTTAGTTCATATTATTTTTATTATTATTGCATAATAACAGTAACAATCGAGTCTGTTACAGGTCGTTATAATCTTATGATCTTACGTCGTTCCAAATGTAGTAGTAATTATTTTATCGAAACGGTTTTCTTTCTTTTCGGTGTGTTTCTCTACACCACGCATTGATCGTAATACAAACCCCTGGATAATCAATACTGGTGAACTTACTGTCTCGTACTTCATATGTTCCGGTGCATCACTTCACTGACTCGAGGCAAACACTGTCCCGATAACGTTAATGGCATTATGCTACGCGTCAACTATAATGGCACGTCAAAATAGAATCGTAATTGTATGTATGTCTGCTGGCGCATCAGTATCTCGCTCCGTCGAACTCGAACGCTCCCTATGCGGTGTTGACGGTCGCATTCGTGTACATTATCTCTAGTTTTGACGGACTAGTTTTGTCGCTACAAGAAGGACAATGACAAACGTGGTGTTAAGACGTGTTGATACGTTGAGCAGGCCATAATTTAAATGTTTTCCTTGGAATGTTCGAGTCTAATTGTGAACAGTCAAATACACTCAATTTTCCCTTGCCGATATAGTCCCACCATAGGTCGATTATAGGCTGGTATATTACTGTATTGATTTGGACTGTCACCGCCCGATCATTCTATTTTTGGTGTAAATCACAAGTCAAACAAAACATAATACCTATTTTAGCCATGCTGTGTTACTTATTAAATGTCCCTGCTTTGACAACGCGTGTTTATACATTCACATGCATTATACCACGTAGTTTAATATCACGTTATTGTATTGCGCCAATTACATTATCGTACATTTATCTAGTTACATGCGTATATAAATACGCGTTGGTCACACAATGATTCGGTGTTAATAGATTATGTGGTACAAATGTTACTTTGCAAGACTTACTTCGCGGCTTGTAACATTAATTCTACGTCAAGCGATGTATGTCGCTGTAATTCCCACGGGTTGTGTTAAAGTAGCACGACATCCCCTATACGTGTCGAGTAGGCTAGGTCTGTAGTGCAGCATGGGACTTGACACTACGAAATAACAAGTAACACACTAACGTAGTAAACACGCCTCTTCAAACATCATCTTTCGTCCCAGCGTCTTAATCGTTCCTCCTTAACTCGATTGTTTGGCCAGTTTCATTTCAAATTAATTTTACGAAACATCAAGCCTACCTAGTATCCACTGCGACGTGCTGGCTCGTTTGTGCAACTTTTGTATGTAGTTTTTGTGAAACCATCAGACAAACTAGTAAATGACTTAATTCTTGGTCAAACATTAAACGAAGTGAAATTGGAAAAGCGGAAAACTCACGAATTTCACCCTTGGTGAAATTTCGTAACTTTGTCGTGTGATCGGCGAGAGGATGGAAATCACGCCCATGATCGGCATTGACCCACATTTTGAATATCCACCATTTTGAGTTTTACCAGATTTAACGACTAAAGTTAATTCTTTCGATGATTTGAAAAAAATAGGCATTTTTATTAAATCGACTGCGTATGTTCTCCATTCACACGCTGCATATTTCGACATTAACGAACCGGATTTGAGGTAAAAATCAGTCGAGGATGGAAAGATAACACTACTTGTAAAAGAACAGAGTCTATTGTAAACTGATGTTATAGAATATAAACTATCTCAATTCTAGCATATTGACTGCCCAAATGTGTTTTAATATATCATAATAATATAATATAACTGTTATAATGACGACTTTGCCGCTCTGCATGCAAAGCATACATGATATTCGGGGCGAAACATTCAAACTAAACAGATAGCAATAAAATTATATAAACAACTTGTGGTTTATCAAAACACATTTGGGCGGTCAATAAAATTATGTTGTTAGAATACAACAGTTTAAACAATGTAGCACGATATGATGATACAAAGCGACCAGACGTTGTAGCTTGAATGTAGAGCTCTGGACACTGACACGCCAGTGTGGCTCATTGTCTCTCTAGATGTCTCGGCCAAACAGCATAAGTGGACTCACTAGTCGCCTACAGTATTCTCATTGACATATTTTGACGTTTCCCCCTGGGCGAATGTTCCCCAAGTGCCTACGCCTAGCGGTCAGTGCGGACAGCCGAAGTGTCGTTGCCAAGCAATCAGTGGCTTCTCCAGAACGCCACTTCGAGTGGACGTCCTCTCAAGCTTCCGCGCACCAGTTCCGACGGATGCGGGTCGCTCTCGAAGTGATGGCATCCATCGCGTTATCCATTAGGTAACTCTCGCGGTCAGGGGCGGTCGATGAAGGAACGAACAAGACGCGCAGCACTCGCACAGCATTCGCACAGCACTCGCACAGCACTCGCACAGCATTCGCACAGCACTCGCACTGCACTCGCGTCATCGTTTATTTCTTAGGCATCATGATCATCACCACCACCATCACCATCATCATAATCACGATCATCATCACCATCGTCATAATCATGATCATCACCATCATCATAATCATGATCATCACTATCATCATGATCATCATTAAAAACATCATTACAGTTGCCCGAGTGCGTGCGTGCGTGCGTGCGTGCGTGCGTGCGTGCGTGCGATCGCACTTTCGATATGTATAGGTTTCAATATGTTCTGGCTTTTTCCATTGACTTCAGTCATGCGATTTCAGCCAGTCCAGATCTCGCTGGTTTCGAATACGCTTGCGACTTCCTGCAGACCTTTGTCGAGGGCAGTTGAGAATGTTGTTCGTGGTCGCCCTCGCCAGCCGACAACAGCAGCGGATTTGATACATTGGTCTATGGCCAGCTGTGCAGGGGTTTAACGTGGCATGCGTACCACATATACAAACAGACTCCACCGAGTTTTGATGGCAGACAAGCTCAGTGGGATGGACACGCACATTTTCGGTAGAGGGCGTTGTTCGAGATTCGCTGAGGGTGTCTGATGCCGATGACCTGTCTCAGCTGACGACGGTGGAATGCATCAAACCTGGCCCATTCCGTTGGCGTTAGTCCTCACGTGCCCATGTTTATGTAAGCGCATGGACTATAAACGCATTGTACAGTCGCAGCCGGAGGTCTTCGGATACACGGCGGTGTCTGACCCAGAGAGACCACAGTGTGTGTGTGTGTGTGTGCGTGCGCGCGCGTGCGTGCGTGCGTGCGTGCGTGCGTGCGTGTGTGTGTGGAACGAATGAATAACAAGAGTACGCCGTACAAAATTCCTGGGTGTATTTATTGATGACATTTTTTCGAAACTTGCAGCGATCATTTACAAAGCAAGTTGTCTAATTAATCATGACGGAATGTGCATAATGTATTGTTCTCTGTTTTTGTCATATACATGTATTCACTATTGTAGTGATATATGGGGTAACACCCGTGTTACAAACATTAGGCGTATTACAGTACGAGTGGTTCATCTAGTATGCGTGCAAAACGTCTAGAGCACCCTCTTTAAGCAACTGTGTATTTTGAAATTTGTAGACCTAGTTAAATTGAAGCATATCACAATGCACTACCGAATAATTTGTAAAACATGTTTAAACTGTATGTTTCAAAACACGATACTCGACAGAGAGATGCCTCCAGAAGTGATCGTGTCTGTACCAACTTAACATCAATGTGTGTTCTGTTCGTGGAGTAAATCTATAGCATTCGTTGCATGAAAACTTTACTAGCTGCAGAAGCCAGAAAGCATTAAGAAACTTATAAGTTCCATCTTCTTCCTATGTATTAGGTCTAAACAATTTAAATATTTATAATCAAACAGTATATGTTGGAGGCACTGTATGCATTAGTTGTAATATGGATTTGTAATTGATATTTATTGTGAGATATTGAATTTGTATCATACATAATTATACTGGTTGCGGGTGAACCATGGATAAGTATCACAACTTCTGTTCACTCCTTTTCCACCGACACTATTCACTATTGTTAATATATATATTTTTAATTTTACAAATGGTGTTGAATTTTGTAATAATGGAATTTGTACTGTTATTTGTTGGAAATAGAATTACTGATTGATTGATTGATTGATTGATTGGTTGAAGACGAGTTTCGCGCTTGCGTTGGCAGACGCGTGCAGTAGCAATCGAGACCTGGGTTCTCGGTTACATGCATCAAGTTTGTGTAATGAAGTGCGTCAGCGCTACGCCCGTCCAAGGGATCGTGATGACGGGGTCGGTCGCCGAGTGCCTCTTTCACGAAGCGCCAAGGAAGAAGTGGAGCATGTATGTAGCATCCCCCGGAGACGAGCTGCACTTAGTGGACTGTTTAGTCAAAAGTAACAGCGTCTGTCTGTTCGCCGAATTACGTCACGACGTGCTGACCGTTGCCGTCTAAATGGAGTCGAGTCACAAGCGATTCCACAACCAAGGCGTGATCATGATTACGACTTCGTGAGATCACACACAAGATTCGTCCATAGGCTCGTCGAACGCCAAGATTGCTTCTGTGGAGAAATTCAATTGCCACGTGTGTCCGGTCGTCTACCTGACTTCACGGACTTGGCAAGCACCAAGTTGAAAACCAATACAGCAGATTATAACACTGGGAGAAGAAGCCCGTATGTACATGAACTTCCTTCTAACAACAAATAATGGTGAGACAGTGACGTAATGAAAATGTTTATTAATTTTTCATCCATGACGTGAATGACGCGCTCATTTACTCTGTTTTTACGAACAAAACGTAATAGATGACTAAAGGATATTTTGGTTTCAGGCACATATGAAGTTGTTATTCACCTTCTAGGTTTAACCTGACATATGTGTAGCCTATACTGTTCATGGGCTGATATAAGATTTGACCAAAGGGGGCATGCTGTGGCGCTCGGAAACGTACGTTGTTCTGGACCGTGCCTGGTTTGATCTGTATTCTGTATACTAACTTACCATCATTCTGAGTTTAGTACAAAATTACGTTTGTGATTTTGTAAAACAAAAAACTGAGCGTATTCCTGTTTGTCCTACCGTTGACGTGCAGCAGAGGGTTCATAAAATACCACAATTTCGTTTCCTTACGGCGAATCGAGCGTTCGAGGCTGACTTATCCGGCAGAGGGCATAGCCTGTAAGTTGTCTGCAGTATGAGTTCACTAGAGGGCGACACTGGACAAGATTGCCATCCAAAGCTTCGCGCTCAGGATGAAAATTCCAGATAACAAGGAAGCCATTGGCTTATCGAGAGATGACAAGGAAAACATTGGCTTATCGAGAGGTGGCAAGGAAGCCATTGGCTTATCGAAAGATGATAAGAAAGCCATTGGCTTATCGAGAGATGACAAGGAAGCCATTGGCTTATCGAGATATGACAAGGAAGCTATTGGCTAATCGAGTACCCAATAATTTTGTATTCATGTGAATCACCCGCCCTTATAAAATATCTACCAATTTGGCTTTAAAACATATTTACACTGCTAGAATTTTAACAATCAGTAGATAATATAATTATATACATACATACATACATGCATGCACGCACGCGCGTGCGTGCGTGCGTGCGTGTATATATCCATCCAATCTCCCCTGTTCGTTTACTAATGCTACTTCGTGCTGTCTTGTTCTTCTACTTTACGTACGTTTGAAAAAAATTCGCATGTCAGCATGTTTTGTAACTATTCAATGTGACTTCTATTTGGTCATTGTTTCATTCGGATAGTCTGCTCCGCTAAAGCGTGTATATACACACGCACATATGTATGTATGTATGTATGTATGCACGTACGTATGTATCTATGTATGTATGTATGTGTATATATATATATATATATATATATATATATATATATATATATATATATATATATATATATATATATATATATATATATATATATATATATATATATATATATATATATATATATATATATATATATATATATATATATATATATATATATATACATATATATATATATATATATATATATATATATATATATATATATATATATATATATGTATATATATATATATATATATATATATATATATATACATATATATATATATATATATATATATATATATATATATATATATATATATATATATATATATATATATATATATATTAAACAGCACTAGTCACACCACATCACTGCCAACCTTTGTCCTTGTACAGTTATTGTACAGTTATAGGGCTTAAATAGTTAAGACGAGTGAGCTGTATACTGGAATCACGCCGTGTTATATTATATTATTCGAATAATTTGTAATAAGCTTATTTGCGTAGTTATTTTGGTAAATATCGAACCCATGTGACATTATTAAACACCTCTTTGATATTCAATTAAGTTTATGGTGGTGGAATCGATAGTGGAACGATTATATATTTTGATGTTTGCATTTTACATAATATTGTATTACGTTTCTAGTGCAGATAACGTTTACCACGTGCTACCTGTGTGCATATGATTGAAGGTTCTACAACATCGGAATGCCAGTAGCTTACTTCTAAAAATACCTCAACCGATCGATGAAGCCGACGCGTGGAACAAAATTGGTCCAGCCACTACGAAGGTTGGCCCGCACATATTTCAGGTTTCTCATTACTTGTTTTTATATTGCCGTCGTTCTGGCTGCTCCACTTACAAATAACAGCACATTTTGTCATAATAGCAGGTTAAGGTATGCTGCGAAATAGGGTAATATAGCATTGCTCGCAAACAGGAACATGTATCATGTCGGCGTGACGTGACGTGACGTGACGTGACGTGACGTGACGTGCCTTTCCTACAGAGTGTTCAACGGTCCCACCTCAATTCTGTTTTGTTGCTAGTGTCATTACAAATCCATTTTGCAAACAAATAAACCCAACTTTTGTGTGTAGTCTGTGAAATCATCAGACAAATTACTTAATGATTGGTCAAACATTAAATGAAGTGAAAATGTGAAATGAAAACTCACAAATTTCACCGTTGGTGAAAGTACGTAAATTTGTCATGTGATCGGCGAGAGGATAGAAGTCACGCCCATGATTGGCATTGACCCGCACAGTGTTGACCATTTTGGATATCCACTATTATGACTTACTAGACCTAACCTAAAATCAAGGAATAATATAATGATTTTTGTTTGTCGATGTCACAAATAACAGTCATCAGTGCCGCAGCCAGATACTGTTATCCGAGTGACATCAACGCAGTGTGTTCTTTCCGTTATATAACGGTAAATAAAAAATGTACGTTTTCACTTCCTACCTTTGTAAACATGAATTTCTGCTACACATGATCCAACACAACAAACACCTAAAACAGTCCCCGAAAGTATTGCCATGCGCCGAAACAATCGCTCGTCTATGCGAAATTATTCAAACGCCAGCAGGATTCTCAGAACTAGTCAGCCGTGAGTTATCCAGGAGGATAATGCACGGTAAAATCCTCTAGAACAATCAAGTAGTTTCATCACCATGCATCATTCTTCTACTTGCACACGGCTGACTCGTTCAGAGAATCCTGATTTTAATTAAAGATAAGTTTTTGAACGTCGAGTGGATATCAGCACGGCTGACCGTCTCACAATACGACTTAACCACACGGCTTTGACCTATTAGTTGATAGCACATGTGTTTTTCATAGCGACAATCTGCCAACGGCTAAATACCTAGCGCTGCTTTTCTTAGTACATATCTAGGCCTACTTTTAACAGTTAGCCGATGCGACAAAAACACGTCCCAGGTTATACATGTCGAACATATCAGGCATGCAAACTGACAAAGTTCTGGGTTCCTGTGTAGCCGTTTGACGTGTGTAGTCGTCAGTGGGAAATAAACGCGTTTTTAGTGTTTATCAAAATGTACGCAAACCATAAAAAATATTATACTAATTCATACACAAAAACAGTAAATCGTGGGGCTCAGAGCGATAGTAGTTCTCCTGAAGTCTGGACCAGGCGGTGGCATACACTCCTCAAGAAAAACCAACCCAGTCATCGGTCTTACTTGATTTTATTTACACACAATCAACCGAATAACACTGCATATAAATGTATTACAAATCTAGTCTTGTTTGACATATTTACGTACGGCAATGTATTATATAATCAAAATAAAATTTCACTATAAATATACAAACGTATAAAACAACACTTATATAAATGCATATTAAACATAACAATAGGCTGTTCGGACAACTAGCAATGGGTCATGTTGACAAAGACAACAATCAGTCAATGGAACAAGTAATAATTGGTCATGTCAACACAAACACCAACCAGTTAATAGGATAAGTAGCAATTGGTCATGTCATCACATACAACAACCAGTCAATCGGAGAAGTAACAATTGGTCATGTCATCACATACAACAACCAGTCAATCGGAGAAGTAACAATTGGTCAATGTCGACACAGACAACAACCAGTCAATCGGAGAAGTAACAATTGGTCAATGTCGACACAGACAACAACCAGTCAATCGAAGAAGTAACAATTGGTCAATGTCGACACAGACAACAACCAGTCAATCGGAGAAGTAACAATTGGTCAATGTCGACACAGACAACAACCAGTCAATCGGAGAAGTAACAATTGGTCAATGTCGACACAGACAACAACCAGGCAATCGGAGAAGTAACAATTGGTCATGTCAACACAGACAACAACCAGTCAATCGGAGAAGTAACAACTGGTCAATGTCGACACAGACAACCAGTCAATCGGAGAAGTAACAATTGGTCAATGTCGACACAGACAACAAACAGGCAATCGGAGAAGTAACAATTGGTCATGTCAACACAGACAACAACCAGTCAATCGGAGAAGTAACAATTGGTCAATGTCGACACAGACAACAACCAGTCAATCAGAGAAGTAACAATTGGTCAATGTCAACACAGACAACAACCAGTCAATCGAAGAAGTAACAATTGGTCAATGTCGACACAGACAACAACCAGTCAATCGGAGAAGTAACAATTGGTCAATGTCGACACAGACAACAACCAGTCAATCGGAGAAGTAACAATTGGTCAATGTCGACACAGACAACAACCAGTCAATCGGAGAAGTAACAATTGGTCAATGTCGACACAGACAACAACCAGGCAATCGGAGAAGTAACAATTGGTCATGTCAACACAGACAACAACCAGTCAATCGGAGAAGTAACAATTGGTCAATGTCGACACAGACAACCAGTCAATCGGAGAAGTAACAATTGGTCAATGTCGACACAGACAACAACCAGGCAATCGGAGAAGTAACAATTGGTCATGTCAACACAGACAACAACCAGTCAATCGGAGAAGTAACAATTGGTCAATGTCGACACAGACAACAACCAGTCAATCAGAGAAGTAACAATTGGTCAATGTCAACACAGACAACAACCAGTCAATCGAAGAAGTAACAATTGGTCAATGTCGACACAGACAACAACCAGTCAATCAGAGAAGTAACAATTGGTCAATGTCGACACAGACAACAACCAGTCAACCGGAGAAGTAACAATTGGTCATGTCGACACAGACAACAACCAGTCAATCGGAGAAGTAACAATTGGTCAATGTCGACACAGACAACAACCAGTCAATCGGAGAAGTAACAATTGGTCATGTCAACACAGACAACAACCAGTCAATCAGAGAAGTAACAATTGGTCAATGTCGACACAGACAACAACCAGTCAATCGGAGAAGTAACAATTGGTCATGTCGACACAGACAACAACCAGTCAATCGGAGAAGTAACAATTGGTCATGTCGATACAGACAAGAACCAGTCAATCGGGCAAGAAACAATTGGTCTGTTTCAACCCAGACATCAACCAGTCAATCGGAGAAGTAACAACTGGTCATGTCGACACAGACAACAACCAGTCAATCGGACAAGAAACAACTGGTCTGTGTCAACCCAGACCACATCCAGTCAATCGGAAAAAGTAACAATTAGTCATGTCAACACAGACAACCAATTGGTCATGTCGACACAGAGAACAACCAGTCAATCGGACAAGAAACAACTGGTCTGTGTCAACCCAGACCACATCCAGTCAATCGGAGAAGTAACAATTAGTCATGTCAACACAGACAACCAATTGGTCATGTCGACACAGACAAGAACCAGTCAATCGGGCAAGAAACAATTGGTATGTGTCAACCCCGACATCAACCAGTCAATCGGAGAAGTAACAATTGGTCATGTCGACACAGACAACAACCAGGCAATCGGAGAAGTAACAATTGGTCATGTCAACACAGACAACAACCAGTCAATCGGAGAAGTAACAATTGGTCAATGTCGACACAGACAACAACCAGTCAATCAGAGAAGTAACAATTGGTCAATGTCAACACAGACAACAACCAGTCAATCGAAGAAGTAACAATTGGTCAATGTCGACACAGACAACAACCAGTCAATCAGAGAAGTAACAATTGGTCAATGTCGACACAGACAACAACCAGTCAACCGGAGAAGTAACAATTGGTCATGTCGACACAGACGGAGAAGTAACAATTGGTCATGTCAACACAGACAACAACCAGTCAATCAGAGAAGTAACAATTGGTCAATGTCGACACAGACAACAACCAGTCAATCGGAGAAGTAACAATTGGTCATGTCGACACAGACAACAACCAGTCAATCGGAGAAGTAACAATTGGTCATGTCGATACAGACAAGAACCAGTCAGTCGGGCAAGAAACAATTGGTCTGTTTCAACCCAGACATCAACCAGTCAATCGGAGAAGTAACAACTGGTCATGTCGACACAGACAACAACCAGTCAATCGGACAAGAAACAACTGGTCTGTGTCAACCCAGACCACATCCAGTCAATCGGAAAAAGTAACAATTAGTCATGTCAACACAGACAACCAATTGGTCATGTCGACACAGACAACAACCAGTCAATCGGACAAGAAACAACTGGTCTGTGTCAACCCAGACCACATCCAGTCAATCGGAGAAGTAACAATTAGTCATGTCAACACAGACAACCAATTGGTCATGTCGACACAGACAAGAACCAGTCAATCGGGCAAGAAACAATTGGTATGTGTCAACCCCGACATCAACCAGTCAATCGGAGAAGTAACAATTGGTCATGTCGACACAGACAACAACCAGTCAATCGGAGAAGTAACAATTGGTCATGTCGACACAGACAACAACCAGTCAATCGGAAAAGTAACAATTGGTCATGTCGACACAGACAACAACCAGTCAATCGGAGAAGTAACAATTGGTCATGTCGACACAGACAACAACCAGTCAATCGGAAAAGTAACAATTGGTCATGTCGACACAGACATCAACCAGTCAATCGGAAAAGTAACAATTGGTCATGTCGACACAGACAACAACCAGTCAATCGGAAAAGTAACAATTGGTCATGTCAACCCAGACAGCATATCCACAAAGGGAACGTGGTATCTCTTGTTGAAATACAAACAGAGAGGACAGAAGATACAGATAGAGGAGCTATTAATGTACTGGAGGGTTAGTAGGGGCGTAGACAAGACATGGCAGTCACATGTATAAGAACAAACTGTGGGTAGTCATTGTCGTGCGATATCGGAGACAATAGTAGTGACAGATCGCGAACCTTCGTAACTGTGTCGCCGTACACAGGCTTGACAAGTCTAAATGTCTCCCAAACCAGAATAGGCAAAGCCAAACTCTAACGGACCATGTTGTACATCACATCGAAACTGGCCAATATATCGGTATAATAGACCGCATAAGAGCTGTTCAAAGTCTATCCAAACTCATCTCTAGACTCAACATCTACGTTATCTACCGGTGACTGACAACTTCGTGGCCACCCTGTGTTATTGCTTGATCCACAACTCTCTTTGCTTTCACCATACACCGTCCGTCCTAGGTTAACCGATTTACTAAAATATGTCTTGCTACGATTTGCCGCCACCTTTATGTAACGCAGACTTGATCGTGTCGATATGACGGCTTGTAAATTGCTAGTACACACGTAGGTACACTTGGTCGATGTCCAACAAGTTGGCAACCTAAGACGGTTTTCATTGCTACACGTAGACGGTAAACGCTGGTACAAAAGTTCAACAAGGCACGTGGTCTCATACTGACCTGCAAAGGTAACGTCTCGCAGGAACCCATATTGTGCTAACTTACTGAATGTCACTTCAAAATGAAAACCAGCTTGCAGTCTGGACGTGACGTCCATTTACAATAATTCAACCTCGCTTGTTAGACGGTTTCAATCGGTTTCGTTATAAAATGCTCTTTTCTATACCATCAGAATGTGTGCAAATCGAAATGATGTTAATTGTTTTAAACGATTGCCTGGTTCCCCGACCTTCACGCAAATTAAATCCAACTAAAACGGGCAGTCATAAAACTTGCAGTAAAGCTTTCTGTTTCCAAGAACATTGATAATTCAATACCAGTCCACCTTGGTACATCCGGTGCATTGTGACCAAAGTTCTACTGACGCAATTCCCTCGTCAATGTCAACATTGTGATATATTTTAAGATTCTTCCACACGAACCAAACGACCATCAAACTATATACTTCCGTTCTGATGTTACCTTCAAGAACAGGTACATTCTAAAACATTTCTTCCAAGCGCTAAGCTTTACGCTGATCATTCTTGTCACCCACGACGCGCTTCCTTACCACTTCAGTTTCCTTCTTACCATCCATCATGGCCGCCGATTTCTTGGGCCGATGGTTTTCTGCAGACATGACCCGGTCGAGTTTGTTGCTGTAGATCCACAACACGGTGAGCCCTAGCGCGGTCGCACCGCCGATAAGGGCGATGCTCATCCCGAACGACAGAACGTGCCGATTAGCTACCAGGTGACCGCGCCTCGCTTTCAGGTCGTGCTTGATGCCGAGGATCTGGAAGTAGGAAGCGACGCCGCTGCAGATGTGAAACAGCTGATGACTGTGGCCGACGATATCGAAGCGGCCGGGACTGAAGCGTTCGGGGATGTGCGAAGCGTACAGGGCACACGCCGCGAACGCGAACAAGAACTGAAGCTTGTGTAGATACAGAGAACCGCCGCCATCATCGGCGATGACGATATGGTAGGCCAACGGCAGGCTGTCGAACAGGTACGGCACGCAGAAGGCAGTGATGCGGAACAGCTTCTGCCACAGGCCCGTGCGCATGAAGCGAGTCTCGCACGACATGAAGAGCGCGCACACCGTGTTGACGACGGCGATCATCAGGAAGATGTCCGCGAACAGTGTTCCCAGCAGCGACTCGGGGAAGCTGTAGGCACGGTAGGCGATCGCGACGCCCAGGCTGTAGACGCTGATGCCGAGGTAGTCGACGAAGAAGCATATGTGGCGGGCCCGGTCGGACATTGTGTTGAGGATGTGCGCGAGGGAGCTGGTGGTCGGAAAGAGACATGTCGAGAGCAGGTAGGCCAACATCGGGTAGGTGTACGAGTCGGACACGAAGTCGAGCTCCCGCGACATCAGGTACAGTTCCCGCATGAAGACGACCGCTGGCAGGAAGTGTGTCCAGAAATTGGCCGTCTCGTTCGTCGGCTCGAAGATGCTGCGCACGCACTGCTTCAGCGAGCTGCGCGGGTGGCGGTAACCGGAAATGATGAACTGTTCCCGGAAGTGATCCGGGACCTGGTCGATCCGGTAGAGGCGCGCGCTCGGCGTGAACATGATGGCGGATGTCAAGTGTTCACGTCACGCTTCAAATTGATGACTGGAATAAATCAAATGGAACAGGTCAGTTTTATGCACAGATTATTGTGGTCGGATTGGGTGTCTACACAAACGGTGCGGTGACTGATAGTGTTGACCTTAGCTGCAGGACATCTGGGTCATGTTGATACAATAGCATGCTGTTTTTTAAATGTTCGCTTAGCTGTCACAGTGTTTAAGATAATCTATAATACAAACAGTATATTGTTCCACTGGCGACAGCCGAATGATGCCATGCACGATATCGATTTTATTAATTTACATTAGTTAAGGACATAACGAAACGATCAGCGCCAAGTTGTCGTCACAAGTCACAACGTTCCAGTATAACGTCACTATACTCGTAGAAGACTCGTGTTCGCGGCCCCATACACGGTTATAGACTCGGTCGCGTCGACTGTATTCCAGAATGACAACGCAGACAGATATATAAAACTGTATAAACATATATATATATATATATATATATATATATATATATATATATATATATATATATATATATATATATATATATATATATATATATATATATATATATATATATATATATATATATATATATATATATATATATATATATATATATATATATATATATATATATATATATATATAATATATATTATATATATATATAAGTGCGGTGTGTGCGTGCGTGAACTACTACCACCGACAATGAGCGTTATCGTGAACAACGTTCGACGGCTGTTAAAGAAGACGAATCAAGATCAGAATACCCTTAACAATTACCGCCCGGTGTTAAACCTGACATTCGTCTCCAAAATACCGGAGAAAGTTGTGGATGCGCGCCTCGAGCAACATCTACGAGAAAACAACTTACACGAATCTACTCAATCAGCATATCGGAAACAACATTCTACAGACACCGCGCTAATGAAAGTACAAAGCGACATCCTCATCGCATTCGACACTGGATCCATCGCCGCCTTTGTACTTTTAGACTTGTCGGCGGCATTTCACACGATCGATCATATTATACTTCCAGATCATCTGGAAAACGCTTCAGGCATCACAGACGCCGCGCTCAACTGGTTGAATTCCTACTTGTATGAGCGCAGTCACCACGTCATCATCGATGGCAAATTGTCTAAAGCCGCTCCACCTCAATTCGGTGGTCCTCGGGATTCAGTAATGAGGCCAAAGCTATGCACTCTATACACAAAGCCATCTCGCTGCACATTACTGTATGTGTTCTTCGAGAACAGCGAACGAGAACAGCGAGAGGAAGTTGTGTCGCGCCTGAACACGCGTATCGAGGAACTAGGAACGTGGCTCGCCAACACCTTGCTTAAGCTAAATGGCGAAAAAACTGAACTCGTTGTTTTAGCATCAATCCACATATTACGATATCTTACCAGTATTGCCGGCATGGTTGGTGACCAGCGAAACGAACAATCGTCTTCCGTCCGTGATCTTGGGGTTCTATACGATCAACATCTATGACCAAACACGTGTATTCAGTTTGCCGAACTGGATGTTACCACCTCAGAAATATCGGTAGAATTCGTCGATACCTCTCTCGCGATGCAGCAAAAAGATATGCGCTCGTAACATGAAGAATCGATTACTGCATTTCTTTACTTCATGGCATGCCAATGATACGACTTGCGAACATGCAGCGTCTGCAGAATACATGTGCGCGTATCAGTACAAGAACCAGTCGTCGTGCACACATCACACCCGTTCGGAAAGAGCTACACTGGCTTCCTGTTCACTGCGTATACAGTATAAGATCCTGTCTAACACCTTCCGTCCCCACCACGAAGCACCGGAATACTTCAGTGGTCTGCTGTCCGTGTACAGACCAACGCGTTCAATGCGATCTGAATCGACCTTTTCGTTGACTGTGCCACGAACACGAATTACGCACGTTGATCGCACGTTTACCAACGCAGCGGCGACAGCGGAACAATTTGCCTCCTGATATCAGAAACCCTGACAACTACATAATTTTTCAACGGCAGTTGAACACCTATCTTTTCCGGCAGGTGATTGATTACCTGAGAGAACATTACGTTTACCGGCATTAATTTCATTTAAATATTATTATTAATATTATTTCAATCCGGGTATACTTTAATTTAATTAATCGTTTTAAACACTCAATTCCATGTATGCTTTTAATTAAATTTATTATTTTAATTATTTAATTCATATATATACTTTTAAGTTGCATTGCCCTTAATTTAACTGCATTGTATTTATTTTCTTAATCATTTATTTAACGAGGCTATCCACACTTTCGCAAGTTACCCAATCTAACGATCAAAGCAAATTAGTTCGACGATGTTAGCAAGGCCCTACACGCTGCTTTATTAAACCGACAGCGTACACGACTACTCACACACTACTGACCATCTGCGAACCCGATTCTCGATGGACCAAAGTGTTTCAGGAGGGAGCTAGTTATACACTACTGATTTGAACATCAATTAACCTTGTGCAGGGTGGACTAAATGAACAGATTATTTAATAATGTTCTCTTTGAAGCATTTAAATTACACATAAACGTAAACTATGCATCGCACCAGATAGACCTACGAGTAAAATAGCTAAAAACAAGGAAATATGATTTGTTATCGTTTATTATTAAAGGTTTTGCCTAAGTAATTATATCATGAAATAAACAGTTACTAACGCGCACCAGACAATTATAGATGGCTCATGGCAGATTGAACTGACGTTTGAGATATCACGCATAGCGATAGAAACCATCAGACATTCCGTCCTCTGAACATGCACACACGCCCGCACATACGCACACGCCCGCACGCACACATCTGGACATTTATGTGTTGATAGAAAAACAACGTCACCTGGTCAGAAAGCGTCGACCGTGGAGATTCGATCAACATCCCGTCGTGGGCGTGAGTATGTTGAAGTAACAGAACTATCAACAAGAGAGAGATGCCTCGTGCGACCGACCGACCACTCAATCTAATACAGCCACACTGACCAGTTAGGACTGCGGCTCTGCAGTAAACAAGCCTGGCCAACGTTGCGGCCCATGTACCTAACAACTAGCGCGATATTTACTCAGCACGACGTTTGCGTGCCGTTTGCCCCACCCCTCCCCGCCGTTGTCATTCACGCTACAGTCCCTACGGACACCCCGCATGTCAAAATTAATCAACGCCTGTCTGGTAACAATTAATTTCCTCACATTTACAAAGGCAGTAAACAAAATGTCACCGTTGCTTGGATACCGACTGCGGACCTCACGGAAATACCTGGTAAGATTTAGCAGAATCCACACAAGATGAAAATTGTTTTGCAGACTCCACTGTTGCTGCACAACTGATATGGAAACGCGGCAGTACGCAGCGTAGAATATTTCTACCGCAAATTCGGTTATCAAAAATATTAGTAATTAGTTAATGACATGGCCGCACAAACTAATTTCAGCAGCATGTGTATTTAAGAATTGCATTTTATAACTGTCAAATAATGACACTTGCACGGCCAAGAATACACGCACACATGTAGGCCTATAGAGTGTACGCAAAGAAATCACTTCACCTATGCACATCTGACTAAGTACTTTGCTACACCACTCAACAGTGGAATAAATAATGCCCTGGATATCAGCAAGAAATAAGAGTTATCGCCCTTGACATCAAGAAGGCATTTGACCGAGTACAATGGTGTCATGGAGAAACGGTCTTCCTTTAGCATCCCGCGCGGTATTTTGCGTCTAGATATGTAGCGGAAAGCCGCTGCAGTTCACGCACATTGTTGACGTGATACCAAAACGACAGCGCAAATTGGACAATAGTGTAGATTTACCGCGCGGTGAAAAATCGCTTTGCGATCGAAACAGAGCGGCTTACTGCCTTGCTGCTCCACCGTTTACTGCCTTGCTGCTCCACCGTTTACTGCCTTGCTGCTCCACCGTTTACTGCCTTGCTGCTCCACCGTTTACTGCGTTGCTGCTCCACCGTTTACTGCCTTGCTGCTCCACCGTCTACTGCCTTGCTGCTGCACCGTCTACTGCCTTGCTGCTCCACCGTCTACTGCCTTGCTGCTCCACCGTCTACTGCCTTGCTGCTCCACCGTCTACTGCCTTGCTGCTCCACCGTCTACTGCCTTGCTGCTCCACCGTCTACTGCCTTGCTGCTCCACCGTCTACTGCCTTGCTGCTCCACCGTCTACTGCCTTGCTGCTCCACCGTTTACTGCCTTGCTGCTCCACCGTTTACTGCCTTGCTGCTCCACCGTTTACTGCCTTGTTGCTCCACCGTTTACTGCCTTGCTGCTCCACCGTTTACTGCCTTGCTGCTCCACCGTTTACTGCCTTGCTGCTCCACCGTTTACTGCCTTGCTGCTCCACCGTTTACTGCCTTGCTGCTCCACCGTTTACTGCCTTGCTGCTCCACCGTTTACTGCCTTGCTGCTCCACCGTTTACTGCATTTTTAGTTACCTCCATTTATATTACCGCGCAGTTTTCCGTGACCGCCGCTACATTTACAAAGGTCTTAATGGGATATGCTTCCCCAAGTTGCAGCAGAGCAAGTTCAACAGACCAGAAATTGCTAGACAAGCTGCAGGACAAAGCATTCGGCCTCCTGAGAATCGATGACCCTCTTAATTATGACATGAACAATGTTGCATCACTAGGTGTTTGCCATCGCTACACCTTCTTCAGCTAGCTGCCATTCCACCATACACAGTAAGTGACAGGGGCGTATCCTGAATTTGTCATGGGGGTGGGGGGGGGGCAAACAAATGCTTTGAACGCCAGTCGACGTGCGCTCGAGGCAGCTGACTTTAGGGGGGTGGGGGGGAGAACAAACAAATGTTTTGAACGCCAGTCGACGTACGCTCGTGGCAGCTGACTTGTCAGTCACCAGACACCGATTTATTCCCGCGAAAAAGTGTGTGTTCTGATCAAATCGTACGTGGCCTCTTCACACGGGTACTTCTATATTTAAAAAGTACTAGAGACAGATAATTCAATCATATTAACTACCAACACATACCAAGTGGCTCGAACCAGTCGCTCGAACGCTCAAGCACAGCCAACATTGAAAAGCAACGGCGACGAATCAGTAACACACGCAGTGAAGCCAACGGTGTATCCGAACATTCACCAAGTATTACATTTCGCCACTTGGTGGTTAGATATATGTCTATTTTTGCACTGGCAGGCAACGTTTTTAGTGGGAATGGATCTTTATTATTGATACCTGCACTGGTGGTGGGGTGGTGGCCGCCGCCCTACTAAATACGCATATAATCAATGGTAGGCCATCCGTAGTGTGTGTTCCTTCCAATACTGAGCTCCACATCAAGGCCAAGCCATTTGTGGAATTCTGAGCTCCATTTGAATTTGTACATCAAGGCCAAGCCATTTGTGGAATTCTGAGCTCCATTTGAATTTGTACATCAATGTTTTATAATCGTGTTTGTCCGCCATATGTATGTGCTTTTCTATGACATTTTAGATAAATATGTGACGAGGCATCACGCTCTAAGCTCCGGACCGCTCTTCGTCGTTTGCTGGTTCAACCAGGTCCTGTTGGCCCAGTTAGAAACAATTCAGTAAAAACGGCAATAACAATGTTTTGCTGCCGATGAACTAGAACTTGTTAGACGGCGCAACACGCTACAATTTATATAAACCGGTAGGTTATTATTATTTTTATCTAGAAGGTACGTAACACTAAATACACATAATACAACTAATTATTTCAGTGGCTTAACGTTTATTTCTGTATCGAAACACGAGGCTGAGATCGCAGGCCGAACAGGCCGAGACCACGAAAGGTCGAGATCACCACGATTCGTTCGGTTCGTATTATGGCATTTTTTAAACTATGCTTGGTGGGTTCCATGTTCCATTGCTAGGTTGTATGTTATGCTTTCTGGATTTCACATTATGTGCAGAATGGAAGTATCACAATGCAATGTGGAACGTAGCATATAGCATGATGCAGTGTTGGCCCCAATATCATTACGTAGGCACTTGTATGTTCTGTGCACTTCACAATACTTTCTAAAATAAATATCTGTACGTAGATGACAACCTTGACATGCATGTTGTTGACCAAGTACTCAGTAAGATGGGCTTAATGTATATATATACTAGTGTCGAGTATTAATCTGGAATGCTTATTTACGCGTTAAGCAACTCCAACGTTTGATGCGGTCCCAGCAAGACTCATTTCCAAATCATCTGAGTACGAGCGAGCCGATGTGCATGCTAGGTAGTCAGGACGCAAACAACCAACCAATCAATCAACATGAAAAGCTGGGTTGTAAGTATATGCAATGGTATTGTTCGCTTGTTTTCTTACAGAAAGTGTCAGCACTGTAACGCGATGTTATCAATAAGTATTGCTCTTATTCTACCCAATTTTGTTTTCTTACAGAAAGTGTCAGCACTGTAACGCGATGTTACCAATAAGTATTGCTCTTATTCTACCCAATTTTGTTTTCTTACAGAAAGTGTCAGCACTGTAACGCGATGTTATCAATAAGTATTGGTCTTATTCTACCCAATTTTGTTTTTTTACAGAAAGTGTCAGCACTGTAACGCGATGTTATCAATAAGTATTGGTCCTATTCTACCCAATTTTGTTTTCTTACAGAAAGTGTCAGCACTGTAAGTATTGTTCTTATTCTACCCAATTTTGCACTAAGACCGCTTCGTAGAGGGCCACTCCAGCCAACTTAGTTCATCGCTGATAACATGACGTAACGACCATGATCACCACGTCGTCTCCACCCATGCCAGGGCAACGTTCATATGCAATGATTAACAAACTCCTATATTTTCAGATCGTAATCCTATTCGCAACAGTTATGCTGGTGATATCGTGCTACGGCTCCAAACACGCTCCAGTACACGTTTACCGATTGTGCCGGCAAGCGTGTTGGAAACAACACAACAGATGCAAAATGCAATGCCAAGGTCGAAGTAAAGATTCTCGCTTGGATCGGTGCGAACGCAAATTGAAGAAGTGTGACGCCAAGTGCGAGAAAATACTTAAATCTTTACAAGAAGAAACTAAGTGAGCAGTTCTGTTAAAGACGTCTGGTATGAACTGATGTTGGTAACCACACGTTACAGATCTGACCATTGTCGATCCTGATTCACGATGGACCAAAGCATTTGAGAAGTTTGAAACTATTTATACACTATTGGTTTGAACATCAATTCACATGGTGCAGGTTGGCCTAAATGATGTTCTCCTTAAAGATTTTACTATATTAATTACACATAAACTATTCATCGCACCAGATAGGCCTACGATTAAAATAACTAAAAACAAGGAATTATGATTTGTCATCGTTTATTACTAATGATTTTGCATCAGTAATTGTAATGAAGTAAACAGTTACGAACGCGCACCAGACAATTATAGGTGGTTCACGGCAGATTGAACTGATGTTTGAGATATCACACAGAGCTATAGAAAACATCAGAAAAATTCCGTTCTCGAACACGCACGCACGCATGCGCGGGCGCACGCACGCACACAAGTACACAAACGCACGCGCACACGCACGCGTGCACGCACGCACGCACGCACGCACGCACGCACGCACACACACACACACACACACACACACACACACACACACACACACACACACACACACACACACTAGTGCCCTGCGCGGGCCGGGCTTTGGGTCCAAGCCCGGCCCGGCCCGGGCCTGGGCCTACATACTGCGGCCCCGGGCCTGAAAACAATTTAAACACATCGGGCTTGGGCCGGGCCTGGGGCTGGTGTGAGCGGGCCGGGCCTGGGCTGGGCCTGGACATAATAAAAATATTCATACAAAACACCGATTATTACTTTATTTTTTTATAAAAACTTATTATAAATTGTAATTCCGGGTAATGAATGCTTAAAATTATTTCTTTAGTATTATATAGTTGCAAATTGAGACCTGGCATGGAATCTCATGGCCCCATAAGTTCACTTGGCTGGAAGTAGCCAGCCCCAAATGTTTACTTTAGAAATATTTGCAGAGGCAATCAAGCCATGATTAACCATCAACGTATCACCCTTTGACCCTACCAGTGGACATTCTATTGTCTAGGTCTTCCCTCCAAACATTGCCCACCTGAATGACCTGCACACTGCCAAGTGCCCACTAGGCCACTAGCCCACTACCCAGTACCCAATCCAGTTGGTAACTGGTATTTCTCCCCAGTACTAATTCATTCACACATGTCTGAACCTGTCTGTCTCAGGCTAGTGACTGCAGGCCTGCTGGAAATGCCACTGGGTGTCAGTGCCAGTGGTTGACATTTAATTGAAATATCATATTAAATTATGTTAACTTAGTTGAGCTAATTCAATTATCAATATAAATTTGGGTTATGGCTTGCATATGGGTTAAGTCAGGGTTAGATAAACAAATCTCCTACCCTAACCATAAGCCAATACATTAAAGCAAAATATAACAAATGTTATCATATTTAATAGTAATGACACTAAGACGTTTTTCTTTATTTTTCTTCAGGATATTCGTAAGTTTGAAGAAGTTGGTGGTGCTGGATTTTTAGAACTCATCCTCGTCTTTGTTATAAGATTATAGGTTTATCTTTTCTAAACTTACCGGGCCGCGGGCTTGCGGGCCGCGGGCTTACCCATCTTTGGCCCGCGGGTATGGGCCGGCCCTGGACCTGAAACGTGCGGGCCGGGCCGGGCCTGGGCCAAACATTCACGGTCTGGGTCGGGCATGGGCCTAAATTCTAGTTTGCGGGCCTGGGCCGGGCCGGGCTTGAAAAATGATTGCGGACCTGGGCCGGGCCTGGACTCTAACTGCTAATTGCGGGCCGGGCTTGGGATCAAATTCTAGGCCCGCGCATGGCACTAAGACACGCACGCACGCACGAACGCACGCACGCACGCACGCACGCACACAGATCTGGACATTTGTATGTAGTTATAATAACAACGTCACCTGGAAAACGCCGTCCGTGGAGATTCGATCAACATCCTGTCGCGTTCTCGCCTATGCAGACAAACACCTGTACATTAAAACGCGTTAATTGAGTTCGTTTATTAGCGATATATTACCACAGACATACACAGTCGTTGTCAGCGGACCACGCCATCACTAGATCAACACCGAGCTGCTAAGGTGGGCACGTTAACGTTACACCCTCTCCTTTTTACAAATGTCAAGTGTAAATTCAAATTAGGAAAATGATCTGCTTTGCTGACAGTCTTCCAAGTACTCTGGTGGCTTCCTTGTACGCGTGCCTCTGCGCACTGGCGTCGAGGCCACACGTGGCGGTGGTGTATCCTGCATCGCCACTGGCTCTTCGCTTGGTGGTGATTCCTACAACGCCACCCTCATTTCTGAACGAGGCGGTGTACGAGACATCGAACCAGCTTCTCGTGGCAGTGGATCTGCACTCATATCACACGGCTCACTCTCGGGCAGAGGGAGATTCTCGTCTACAACACGCAGATGACGTCGGTTGCGTCTGTACGTGTCATTGAACGAAATCGGGTGGCGAGGTTCTTTGTACATTCTCCAAGCGTCCACGTGTCCTGTCCCGCTTCATGCGAATCGCATCGCCTGATGCTAACGGTTTCATTTGATGCGCGTATTTGTTGTATTGTGCAATTTGCGCATCCTTGGCAATCTTCTTGTCACGATACACGTCGGCTGCAAGTTTCGGAATCAGTCTGCTCCGCTGAACTGGAAGCAGTGTTCGACATCGACGACTGAATAACAACTGTGCTGGGGATGTACTGTAACCCTCACGCACAGTGTTTCTAAAGTTCAGCAATATCCGCTGGACGTTGCTGCCTTCCTCCATAGCTTTCTTCACGATGTTCTTCACCGTCCAAGTGTTTCGCTCAACTTGCCCATTGCTCTGGGGGTATCTCGGACTATTTTTGATGTGCCATCTCTGCGCGAACTCCCTGAACTCGCCGCAAGAAAACTATGGACCGTTGTCCAACATGACTACTTCGAGCATTCCATGACGAGCAAACGGTGACCTAATTGCATCGATCTCACACTTTGATCGCGTACTCGAACTTAGTTGTACCAGCTCGAACGAACTGGAGAAGTAGTCGACCAACAGTAGGCAATGCCGTTCCTGCAGCTCCAACAAGTCAGCACCAACTTTCGCACAAGACCTGCATGGAGGCCGTGAGGCACCATGGGCTTCCTGACATAGAACTGCAGTACTGGTGTGCTCGTAATAGCTTTCTTCATGCGACCAAAAGCTTCCTGGTGTATATGCAACCAACACCACTCAGTATCCTTGTCCATGAGCCGCCCGAAGGGCTCGCGTATATCTGACAGTTGTGGGACGAACTTTGCCAGATAGTTCACCGAGCCAAGCAGTCTCTATACAGCTTTGGCGTCCTCTGGCTCAGGCATTTTCTCGATTGCCTCTACTTTCTTCTGGTCCATACGGAGTCCTTCGCGTGTGAGTTGATGACCAATGTACGGGATTTTCTTCATCTTAAGTTCATCTTATCTACATTCAGTCGAAGATTGCGCTTTCGAGCGCGATCCAAGAACGCTCGCAGGTTCTTGTCATGGTTAATCTCTGCCTCTTCGTCAGTTGCGAACTAATATCAGACATAAAGTCATCGTGGATCACCTCTGTACCTGTTAGGCCCTCGGCGAGTTTGTCCATTGTGCGTTGCCAGGTATAGGTTGCACAGTTAATCCCGAAAGGCATCCGATGCCATCGATACCGACCAAATGGCGGGTTGAAACACGTCAGTCAACACACTGGACTTCTCATCCAGCGGGATCTGCCAACACCAGGCAGATCCCTCTTGGCGTCTAATACAATGAACAGTCTTTATTCATTATTCAGCCGAGTACTGACCTCTTCGATGGTTGGCATCGGGTAGTACTCACGTATATTCAGATCTTTGGGATCTAGGCATAGCCTGATATGTCCGTTTGGTTCCTGAACAATCACCATATTTGATATCCAGCCCGTTGCCTCTGTGACTGGCGTCAATACTCCACCACACACTAGCTCGTTTCTTGCGTACAGTTTCACGCATTGGTACGTGTACACGTATCGGCGCATGCACCACTGGTCTTACAGATTCATCGATCTCAATGGAATAGTTTTCTTTCAGTCTGGCCCTCGAACACGTCCGTCTATTCTGCTTTCACAGCACAAGCAGTTAGCCTTTTCGCTTGTACAGCCTCGTTTGTGCTGTACACATAGTCCAAAGGATCCGAATTCTTGATCTTTAGCACTCCCATGCCCTCGGAAGCGTCCTGGCTAAGTATTGGGGTGTATGCCTTGCAAGCCATCAAAACTAGTCTGTGTTTGACTCCTTTCCTGAAAACAGACAGCTTACTGACCCAGCGATTTCTTGCGAGTTTCGTTGTACGTCACAATGACAGTTTTTACTCCCGCAGCGTGGCCAGCGATTTGTCTCAAGTCACTTTCACGTACTCATGACGTGGCAGCACGCAACATTCAGATCCATTGTTGATCTGGAATGGCACTGGCACGCCGCTGCACCCAGATTCAGTGTTATCATAGCACGACACGTATTCCCGACGCTGAATACACACAATGTTCCATCATTGTATTCACTGTCACAAACTGCAGAATGTACACGCGTCGTGTATTTCTGCTGTTTGCACTTACACTTGAAGTGGGTTACCTTACTATACTTACAACACTCCTTGCCATAGGCCAGACAAAGTTTTGGTGCATGTTTCTATGAGCAAAAATTGCACTCAGTGGCTGGCTTTTTGGGTTTTTATTCTTTCTTTGGTTTTCTTTCATGTTATTGACCTCGCCCGTCCCTTGTGTCTCTGACCACGTTCAGTGTGTGCTTTCAAAGCACAGACAGCCTGTTTGTCTGACATGACACGCGTCTGTTCTGCGGTTGCTTGTACCATCTCATAGACTTTTTCCAGAGTTAGATTTTTCTCTCGAAGCAGTCTCTCTCGAACCTTCAAGTCTCTCATACCATGTACGAAACGGTCCCTCGTTATCTGACTAGTTGTAATATTTCCTAAATCGCGGCTTTCTGGTTCTGGACCAGTTTCACCAGCCTCCTGATTCCTGCATTGGAACCTGTGCCTTTCACGTATCGTGTTCTGTCTAGGATCACAATGCTGTAAAGCACGTCAGCTAATTTATCGTCACTTTTCCCTTCTGCATACTAAACAGTTTCAAACACTTTAACTGCGTCCTCGCTAATGACGGACAAAAGTGTAAGCCTACATACACGCTTTTTCTCAGCAGCTTCAACAATTCCAGTTGCTACCTCGAACCTATCCCATCTTTTCCTCCAGGATTTCTATAGACTAGACGACGAAGTATCGCTAATATTCAGAGGTTTGAGCGGAGGAATGTTCGACGTCGCCATTTGCAATTTTATCGTTAGTGTAACAATGTCAATGCGGCTACAAATTAACTTCAAGCTCTAAATTGATAAGTTCCATACTACTTCCTGACACTATGGTGCGTTCTCGCCAATGAGGGACAAACACCTGTATTAATCGTGTTCGTTTACACGTTAATTGAGTTCGTTTATTAGCGACATATTACCATATACATACACAGTCACTGTCAGCGGACCACGCCATCACTAGATCAATACCGAGCCGGTAAGTAGGGCTAATTAACTTTACACATCCCGTTGTGGGCGCGAGTATATCGAAATAATACAGCCATCAACAAGAGACGGCCGACCGACCACTCAATCTAATACAGCCACACTGACCAGTATGTTAGGATTGCGCCTCTACGATAAACAAGACTGGTCAACGTTGCAGCCGATGTAGCCAACAACGCGCTATTTATTTATTATTCTTCGAATCCTTACTACTTGGTTGTTTTCTTTATCTAAAATAGTATTATTACGTATCATAGGCTTTGTCTCGATGAGATTTTTCAGGAAATATATACCTTTTCTATAGACATATGCCGATGAAGGGCCCATGTCCCTTTAAAGTGTAAATATAACAGCCAAAATAAGGTTTCCCCAGAATATTGTGTTTTTCAGAAAGCTATTATTTTGTATTAAGTAATGATAATTCACCATTTGAAGTGTCTTATGTTAAGGTGAACTTTCCAATGTGTGTCACATGCTATAATATAGACCCTACAATAGGTATCCCTACCCAAACTTATTTTGTTTGTTAATGAACCCAGGTTTGTTGTTACGCCCGATGCCAAGCTCCCTCGCCCATATTTCAATACAACAAATTAATGATTTTCCTAAATTGACCTTGTGTAGTAAGCAGAATATAATCAATGTTATGATGAATGTATTATTCCATGGCAGTTATTTGAATAAGTGCCGTTACTGTTGATCTTCGTGCTGTCAACAGATTGTCAAACTAACTGGTTACGCCCGATACCAAACTTTGTAATGGATTGACACATAACTAATGAACATTACACAAATACGTAAATACACTAGTAGTTATATATTTGAATACTTTCTCATGGGATGCAATCAATAACACATCAAGTGAAACCCATTTAGACGAATGTTCAGCATTTCACCAAAACTGTTACGTCCGGTACCAAGCTAGTCACCTGTTGCCATGACAACTAACATGACAACTAATGTCCGTTAGCAAGATAATATGTTTGATATCCTACATTCTAGACCATAGTAAACACCAGTGTTATAATATCATATAGAAAATATCAAAATGTTGCTCTAAAATATTATTAGATGGTTGCTACGTCCGATACCAATGTATGGTGATTATAGTCATACCAAGTACCAAGCTTTAATGTTGCACAGCAAAAGTTAATTCTGACCAGGTCACTTAGAAGCATCAGAAGAAGGGTGTTCAAAAGTTACTGCAGGAAATACAAGATATGTCAAGACGTCAGAGTGGAACCGAGTTGATAACATGAGTTGGATAATGGCTACAAAAAGATCGCGTTAGTGACACAGGAGGTACTCGTTGTGGAATTAAAGGAAATGCTTTCCAAGTAATACATTCCTTGGAAAGGTACTTGTCAAACACAAAGAACCCATCAAGAATCAGTACGCCGTGATACAAGAGGTCAATGGTAGCCTTAGTGAGGACATTATGTACTGTGAAAATTCATTTTGTAGAAAACAAACTGTCAAGCAACATTAACCAAATCCTGTCCGCCTAGATGTAAAATAAATCCGTTAAACTGCATCCACTTGTATAACACTACACGATGAATGCACAGGATAAAAATAATTTAACTGCTTAATTTATATTGGAATGACCTTCTCATTGCAAAGGTCCAAACGGATACGTGGCAATAGCACCGGCTCTATGACCCTCCCTCTATTCAACGGATAGTTACTGCCATAAGAGCTGTTGGCATGATGCCAACACCAATCTATTTTAAGGAAATGGTGATAGATGGGTGTACACAACAGCTAAACGTCAAACATGTTGGAAGTCGCAACCCCGACTCGCACTTGTGGACGTAGTCGACGACGTGGGTGCGGGACAAAGAAACTAACCACACGTAGTCAAAACGTGTAATTCAATTTGCAGTAGAAATATATATATATATATATATATATATATATATATATATATATATATATATATATATATATATATATATATATATATATATATATATATATATATATATATATATATATATATATATACACACACTGTCGTCTAGTACAACATGAAGACGAACGCAATCGCTGTCGAATAAAAGTATTATAATGCAATTCCTGCATTTGTTTATAATTTTTTAGGGTGTTGAAACGAACAATGGTACCGGGCGTAACTGTACTGGTTTACATCCTTAACATGCGTCCCTGCCACTTAGTCAGGTTTCGGATTTAAACAAAGAAACTTCAGAATTTAAATCTTTAGACTTTATCGGAGTTACATATAACAGAGATCGGAGAACATGAAAAAAATTGCCTCTCCCAGGCCAACTGTCAGGCAATTTTGGAGAATGGCCCAAATGCGCCGGTGGTGGATGAGATCATCAGTGGGAGGCCATCCGTATTGTGTATTTATTCCCAAACTGAGTTCTATTTGAACTTGTATATCAAGGCCAGGTCGATTGTGGAATTCCGTCCCATGACAGCCTTCGAAACGGGAGTGAATTCATTTCTCATGGACCAGAATGTTTTTAATAATTGTGTTCTCCGCCACATGTATATGGTTTTTTTATATTTTAGATAAGTGATAAGTAAGTGACGAGGCATAACGCTCTAGCTCTGAACCACTCTTCGTCGTTTGCTGGTTCAACCAGGTCATGTTGGCCCATTTAGAAACAATTCAGTAAAAACTGTAATAACAATGTTTTGCTGCCGATGAACCAGAACTTGTGAGACGGCGCAACATGCTACAATTTATAAAAACTGGTAAGTCAAAATAATTTATATTGTCTATTCTCCACTGCCTCTCATCAAACATTCCAGCACAGTGTTCGATCAGTCTTGCATTATATATATATATATATATATATATATTTACATATATATATATATATATATATATATATATATATATATATATATATATATATATATATATATATATATATATATATATATATATATACATATATATATATATACATATATAAATATATATATATATACATATATATACATATATATATATACATATATATATACATATATATATATATATACATATATATACATATATATACATATATATATACATATATATATATATATATATATATATATATATATATATATATATATATATATATATATATATATATATATATATATATATATATATATATATGGCCTAACAATTGCATGTATTTATGTATAACAATTTGCATGCATTTATTATGTCTTCTCTCACTGAATCTAAATTCGTTTGAGGCCAAGCTGTATCTTTTAAGGCTTTTTAAATCGCCATTTGCCAAAATGACTGTCTTGGTTGTAAGTGGTCAACATTCTATAGTTGTGGCGAGTATGTTTCATCTTAGTATGCTCTCGCCTGAAATTATATTCAACAAAGACTATGCTATTCAACTAAACGCCATAAAACGTACAATGCACGTACATTATACCGATCTGAGTGGGCGACCAAAGGTGGAACGAGAACCAGTCAACCAAGCGGTCGAGCTACTGGTCATTATTTTCTAGTGCATGGAGGCGAGTCTAATTAATATATATAAGTGCATGAGCACATTGACCTGTTGTTGACACAGTACTTAGTAAGATGGATATAATGTTTATAAATACAAGTGCTTACTTACGTGTTAGTCAAACCAAACGTTTGACGCGGTCCCAGCAAGACTCATTTGCAAATCAACTGGGTACGAGCGAGCCGATGTGCAAGATTGGCAGTCAGGACGCAAACAACCAACCAGTCAATCAACATGAAAAGCTCGGTTGTAAGTATATGTAATCGTATTATTCGCTTGGTTTCTCGCAGAAACATGTCAGCACTGCAACGTGGTGTTATCAATAAGCATCGTTGTTCTTATCCTGCATGCAATCTTCACTAAGACCGTTTCGTAGACGGCCACGCCAGCCAACTTAATTCATCGCCAGTAACACGCGGTAACGACCACGATCACCACGTCTTCTCCACCCAAGCCAGGGCAACGTTTCTACGCAATGATTAACAAACTCCTATATTTTCAGAGCGTAATCCTTTTCGCCACAGCCATGTTGGTGATATCGTGCTACGGCTCCAAACATGCTCCAATCCACATTTACCGATTGTGCCTACAAGCGTGTTGGAAACAATTCACCAGATGCAACACCCAGTGCCATGGTCGAAATAGAAGTCCTCGCCTGGTGCGGTGCGAGCGCAAATTGGACAAGTGCGATGCCAAATGCGAGAAAATACTTAAATCCTTGGAAAAAAATGCTGAGTAAGCTTCCAACCTCTATTCCTGACGAACGTTAAAGTATGTTGGAAATAAATAAATAAAGTTGGGAAGGAAAGGATTTTCTTTAACCTACATTTCTTTGCGTCACGCAATCAACCATGTCATTACTAATACTAGGACTGAGGTCGGCAATGGCCTTGGCCATGTAGCATTAGTACGTTCATTGGTTCCTTTGTGCTGCTGTTTGTCTCATTATACAGACAGGCATATGCACACATATAATATATGTTCTATGTAATTATCTTGACTGATTAAGCTATTCAACTCAACGCAGGAACATGCACTCTGCTTTCGTGGAAGTACGCATAATGTCTGAGTAAATATACAACTGTCCGCCTCCTGTGTTAATACCAATGCAATACCACCTCCTGTGTTAATACCAATGCAATACCACCTCCTGTGTTAATACCAATGCAATACCACCTCCTGTGTTAATACCAATGCAATACCAATATACAATGCGAACTTTTCCATCACGCCTAAATCCTCAGAACCCGCTCCCAGAGGCGGAACAACACGAAAGGATTAGGCAATCTCGAAATCGGTATGCAACTTTAAAGTTGTCAACAGGTGCATGAATATGTTGGGGGACTAAGTCTTCAGATCGCGGCGAAATGCTCCTGTGTAATGCTGCCGTAAGACTAACACGCAGAGAATTCCAAAGAGTTGGCGCGACAACCGAGAAAGCCCTGATTCAAACAAATGCACAACGTTCTTGTTACCTGGCCAAACAGCTCGTCTACACGGCACATCCAATGGATCTTTCAGCTTACAAGTGCAATGTACACGTATCTGCTTAATCTAAAGAGGACCACTTTCAACTAAACTGCTTCATTTGTATTCATATGATACCACGAGTTATATCACCACCCATGACCATAATCATCACGAGAATCTGCAATAATCACTTCTGCTACCTCCATATCATTAACATTGTATCGTTATCACGACGACAAGTGATATAACCTCACATTCACCAAATTGGTGCTTAATTTTCAAATCATGATCCGTTTCGTAACAACCTCGCTGGCGATATCGTATTCAATCGCAAACATTATAATTTTGTTTCTATTAAGAGTATTCTATTAAGATTAATAAATATAAATAAATAAATAAATAATTATAGTAAATAAATACATAAAATACATGTTCATAAAAAGTGTCCTCGTTCACAGTTATTCCGCATTGGAAATACGCCCGCCTAACGAATGTCTACAACGATGCGATATCGGTTCTGCATACGCTAATTAACATTGAACTATTTTGTATTGTTGCCTTTGTAACAAATACACATTTCTTGATTCTTGATTCGTCGTACGTTGGAGAAAACGCGTGCTTCTTATAGCAATTTAAAGCGAAACAATAGTAAGATATACATTTCCAACTACAATCCAGATTATCCCGCCAGTTGTTTACTAGGAAAACCTTGTTGAACACCCAGTATCTTTATTTAATGGGCCGCGCCATACTGTTAGACAACCCCACGTCGCGGGTGCCCGTACTCTGGCAATATTCGCTCGCCAAATGAAAACATATTTACATACACCTATTCCTATACTTGCCAATATGGCCAAACTGTTTGCGCCCAAACTAAACATATGTATATATATATATTTATTGGTCTTTGTTTACTAAACTTCTCCCGTTCTGACTTAGCAGCTCTCTTGATTGACAGTTGCTTCGGTGTATACCTGTCGGCCCTTCGTTATCGGTCGAAGGCACTTAACGCGTCGCAGCGAAAGTCTAGCTGCATCGATTTCCAAGAACAACCAGGCGCTTGTTGGACGCCCTGGTCAACATGTCAGCAATCATGAAAATTGAGATTTCACCAAAGATTTGACCAGAACCAGTTCTGACAAAACCACTAGCGTGATGTTTTGTTTTAGTTGCAAATCGTTAGTTTTTTTATTAACTCTTTCAGGGTCAGTGCCCCCAAACCATGACTTTTATTTCAGAATAGCTGTCTGATCTTGCAGTGTTGACTAATATTATAATTCCCCTTGAATTCTGGCTGGTCAAATTGGTCTTTCGGTTTTGTTTAAGATTACCTATGTTATCGTTGTGGATGATTGCACGAGTGCAACACATAGAACCATAAGTATGTCAAGTATGTTGATGTTGTCTCGTTTAACATTACCTATGTTATCGTTGTGGATGATTGCACGAGTGCAACACATAGAACCATAAGTATGTCAAGTATGTTGATGTTGTCTCGTTTAAGATTACCTATGTTATCGTTGTGGATGATTGCACGAGTGCAACACATAGAACCATAAGTATGTCAAGTATGTTGATGTTGTCTCGTTTAAATGGAAACAAAAGTCATGATTTTGGGTTTACGCACCAATAACAGTTACTGAAACATAACCATTTGTAACTACAATTAAGAATATCACGCCAGTGGTTTACAAGGAAAACAGTGTTAAACACACGTCATCTTAATTTCACGGGCCGCGGCGTACTGTTAAATAACCCTACGTCACAAGTGTCGTAGTCTAACAAAATTCACTCGCCAAATAAAAATATATTTACATACACCTATTCCTATACTTGTCAATACGATTTGGCCATGTTGCTTGCGTCCAGACTCAACTTGTTTACTAAACTAGTCCTCTTTCTGAAAAATAGCACGTTTGTTAAAGATTTTGAATTGGTTCTGCCACTTAATACATCACGCATAGTCTTGGTTTCCCGATATTCATAGAACTGCGCATACGCTTATCGGTCGCGCTGGTTAACATGTCAGCCTTCAGTCAACCGGAGAAATGACAGGAATCTCCCACTCTTACAACACATTCTAAGTAAACTACTGGCGTGAAATACTTGTTGTACAATGTTAGTTTTATCTACTGAATATCCCAAAAACCATGACTTTTGTTTCGCTTTAATCTGCATAATTTTCTGAACATATTGAGAGGTTAATTATTAGACAAAACAGGTTTAACAACCAGAATGAAACACAACATTGCCATCCCAAGCAGCACGTTGCTGAAGGCAGGTGGACACGGAAGTAATTGGTTCACTGAGAGTATATCGATGTGCCTACATTATGGTATTGTTATATCAGGCTATGTGTGATGAAAGGTATGAATGGTCAACAACACCAATGATTGATTAAAACTTAAATGTAGTGTATATTATATATATATATATATATATATATATATATATCATATATGTGCGTATATATATATATATATATATATATATATATATATATATATATATATATATATATATATATATATATATATATATATATATCATATATATTAGCTAACACTTTTTAATAAAGGCAGACTTCCCCCATGAGTCAATACATCATTTGTGTATCCCACCATTGAATTGTGCATCCTTTTGAAGCTATATCTACTCTAGATACTCAGCTCATGCTTAGTGGTTTAGTCCTTTATTTGTGTGAGGTTTTATTTGTGTGACGTTTTATTTGTGTGAGGTTTTATGGTAGGAAGATTTAACGTTAAATGTGTGTTTTGTGCAGATTGGCTTGAAACATGGTTGACAAATGCTGATTGTTTAAATAACATAGGTAATGTTAAACGAGACAACATCAACATACTTGACATACTTATAGTTCTATGTGTTGCACTCGTGCAATCATCCACAACGATAACATAGGTAATCTTAAACGAGACAACATCAACATACTTGACATACTTATGGTTCTATGTGTTGCTCTCGTGCAATCATCCACAACGATAACATAGGTAATCTTAAACGAGACAACATCAACATACTTGACATACTTATGGTTCTATGTGTTGCACTCGTGCAATCATCCACAACGATAACATAGGTAATCTTAAACGAGACAACATCAACATACTTGACATACTTATGGTTCTATGTGTTGCACTCGTGCAATCATCCACAACGAATGAATAAAATATGCTGCTACTTAATGAGCAAACGTAAGCATAAGCAAACTACCCCTCAAATAAAAGATAACAATGTGTATTATGCCCAAAAGGAAACAGAATATCCATGTAACAGACACATAAAAATGCAGGATTAGTCGGATTATTGCTAAGATCAAAGCAATGCCCACCCCCCATTGATTACCACTACTCAATTAAGCATATGCACTTGTATACATCAACAGTTTATTACATGCAGACACAGATTACAGAACAAATTTCCCACATATTTCTTAGTTAGTTAGTCCGGTACGCTTCGCTACAAATGGCAGAATCGCCATTAAGACAGTGCACGCCTGGTGGGTCGGGTTCAAGCAGCTGTTGGCCAGCGCAGAGGGTCAATGTCGTAGTATTTCTGATCTACTTTGATTACATCCTTGTATTTCGATTTAGGTCTGCCCACTGAGCGCTTGCCTGCAGTTAACTCCCCACAGGGGATAACCATCGAGAGGCGGTCATTAAACGTCCGCTGTACGTGTTCTAGTCATCGTGCTATGTTGTCTGACAAAATAGCGACCAATCATGTCAACTCGCTGGAGACAGTGTCTATGTTTCAACCCATATGTTGAATTGATCAGTGTGTACACACCCTTTGCACGTCTCTGTTCCCTGTGTGCCACTTTTGTTCTCAAGTACGGCAACTTTCAGTTAGGCTTTAAGCAAACAATCAACGACGCCGCTGGAATGTATGTGGGAATTTGTCTCAGGTGCACTAGGAAAATGCTACACTTCTCTAGTGGTCTCTCGGGAATGTGCAACGGCTCAAACATGGCATCATGTACATATCCAAAACAAATGGTTGCTACACATTAACAACCAGAGCTAATTTAATTTTTATTACTTGACGTGGCTTTCTAACAAGTCTTGTTAGAATCTTCTATCTACCATACGCATACACATGTGACGTGGTCAAACATTACTCTTACTTCAAAATAAAGATCAAAATAAACGAAAACTTGTCATCTCCTATGCCTAGCTTCGAATTCACCGGCCGAATTCACCGTGAGCCGACATGACCTGTATCCGCGTTGACAGCTCGCTTCGATCCTAGGCGGACCGTGGTCGTCGACGCCCGTGTCGCTGCCTGTTTTCTGCGGATTGGTGGCATCAACATAGCTTCCACTGCTGGGAATAATGTGGGCACATCATCCTCTTTCAGAGATTTTACCACCAGTATAACCCAGGGCTACACATTCTCTGGTCCGGATCGTAGTCGAAACAAGTTCTCTCAAAGCCGGCTGTGCTTCGTCGGCTTGACGTTTGCTTTTTTAAACAAAGTTGGCTCCGATGGAAATTTAAACCAACTATGTTACTTTATTCTTACTACTGTTTGCATTACAATCAAATGCCCCACAATAAACCATTATGGCACTCGCTTCTAAGCAACCACTACCGCTGTCAACAGGGACGGACCAGAGACGGTTTTCCCATAGGCATCATCGTCATATTCTGCTATAGATCCCTGGAGAGTCAGCTACGACATTACTGCCATCCACACTGCCTACCCAGTGCCTCTCACGCGCCCGGCCTGGAAGCAGCTCCTCCCACGGGAGCTAGAATCAGTAAGTTAGAGATAGAGACCACCACTCTCTGAGTCCACGACAGGTTACACATTTACCCCCTGTGTGGGATCTTTTACTTCCCCTGGCATAAATAAAAAGTAGAAGGGGCCAATGGCTTTTAGAGTCACTTCCGAAAGACACGGGCAAAGTGGGGTGAACGAAATTGCCCAGGTTTCGAAACGGCAGCAGGTGGTTTTGAACCCCGGTCCCTTCGACCGAAAAGTCCGATGCTCTACCACAGGTGGTTTTGAACCCCGGTCCCCTCGATCGAAAGCCCGACACTCTACCACACAACACCGCTCCCCACTGGTCCCATAGGCGACCATTATAACGTTTTTATGCCTACATGGAATATTTATCCTTCAATTTTCTTTAAACTTTTACAGCACATGACAGACCCACTAAGACACCTGCTGTGTAAAATTCGTGAAAATCACACCACTTTTTCGCACAAATTATTTCAACGCATGACACCCCAGCGTTTCCGTCATGAAAGTTCACTGTTTCCAAAATATGAGTACATCCTGCCTAATGGCCACTGTGTCATTGCGCAATCGGTATACCAACTGACAAACGGCTTGTGGTTACCAACCTTCCGGTAACCACAAGCCGTGCTATTAATGGCCAGTCGCAAACGGCGTTCATAAAAAAATAGCTATATACGTAGCGCAGTCGGTGAAAATTAATGAAACGTTACATTTATTTAAGACGAAACAACAGATTTTGTACGTAACACACTCACCATGCAGAGTCTCGAGGCTTAATTCAGATTAGGTTTGATGCGTCAAAACGTTGCCACGGTCACTGTTCAGTACAGATACCAATTAACGAGACAGATGAGAAACAGATGACCTTATACAGTAGGTGACGACGAGTGAGTGGGTGTTTTCGCTAACAGGTGCGTGTGTGTCGTCTACAGTCCAGGTGTCCGTCTGGGACAATCCATTGTGCCAAATGTCTACAGCTTATCGCAGGCTATTGCACGGTCCCGCTAACATCGTCACGTCGTGATTACGGACACCACAGAACATGCCCTAAATATCTGACCGAGAAAATACTTTTAGTTAACTAAAGTCAACATTAAATACACTTAAATTACCAGGCTGTCGTGAATTGGGATAGTAGTATGATGTTAGCTCACCGTGATTACAAAGCAGGTCAAGGATTTAACTAGGATATATATATATATATATATATATATATATATATATATATATATATATATATATATATATATATATATATATATATATATATATATATATATATATATATATATATATATATATATATATCCTCCGGATAGCTAGTGTTGTCAAACCACAGTTAGGCTTCTTTCATAAACTATAGTATCTCGATTCTGGAATCAACTAAGATCGACTGTCATCGTCGCTACAGAAGAATGTAGCAAGCAACGAGCGGACGGCCTCAGCACTAGCAGTCGCACTGAGAGCCACCAACACTCGCCATTGGCTCTAGTGAGGTCGGGTTAAGGCCTCCCGATCACCAAGGCAGATATTATCAAACCATAATGTTAGGCGGTCGAGTAGTCAAGTCAGCGTAGCAACCAAACACGGCAATTTAGTAATCAAGCGTAATAATTTGATGTCGTATATTCGGCGATTGGTTGTCACTATTTCGACCTAGAAGTCTCGCTGCGGTAGCTAAATGATGCCTGCCGGCGAAACGAAACTAGATCCTCCTTTCCACTAGCATGTACAACCACCTATCATTGTCACGTACAGTTTATATACGCATGGTTACATAACTATATTAGCGTCTACGTTTGAAATCACGTGTTGTTTCTACAGCACCACGTGTTATGACAGACAGCGTCCATGGTAGTCATACAATGCGCGTTTCATGGCGGATATTAGTAGTTTACCTTATTGCTTGAATGCATGCCATTCCTTTGCATGCAATTCTCTAATTATCGTTCTCTAGGTGAATCAAACATAGGTCATTCGTTGGTCAAACCACATGTCTGATCTCAGCAATTAACCCCATAGAACATACATGATCTCCACACCAGACACGTTGTACAGCTGATGTTATTGTTCACATTAATTAATTAGCTTCTACAGTCAAGTTACTGGCTTTAACACAGGTCCAGTGACTCCAGCATGCACCTAGGAACAACTGTGTCGACCATTATGTGGCCTCTTAACTGCCTGGCGGTTCTAGTCTATATATATATATATATATATATATATATATATATATATATATATATATATATATATATATATATATATATATATATATATATATATATATATATATATATATACATATATACATATATACATATATACATATATATATATATATATATATATATATATATATATATATATATATATATATATATATACATATATATATATATATATATATATATATATATATATATATATATATATATATATATATATATATACATACATACATACATACATACATACATACATACATACATACATACATACATACATACATACATACATACATACATATATATATATACGTACATACATACGTAAATACATACATACATACATACATATATATATATATATATTAATGATAATAAGGCGTGTCACAAAAGTCTACCCTATCATGTGTTGTGGTCCAATGTGTTCAGTTGCCGCCTATTACCTTCTCACCGAATACCCAGATGCATTGTCACCTGTTAAGTATTGCAAATACAGTGGAAACTCGCTACTAATGTCACCGTCGGGGCTCGGCCAAGTTGACCCGAATAGCGCGCTGACCGTATTGGCAGGATTGTTTCGTAAACCTTACTGTTGTGGAAATAATTTCGGACTGTCCAAGGGTGACCATAATGGCGAAGTGCTCGTAAAGCGAAGTTCGACAATGCTCGCACTACTGTATTGCAAATAGCAAAAATGTATTTCAAAAAGTATTGCAAATACTTCGCAATACTCAGAGCAGAGTATTATTACGAGTATTTCACCCATGCTTGGTGCTGAGGTATCTTATCGATGGTTTGACATTATTAAGCTTGCCAGTATTATAAAACAAACACGCTACACAGATAACTATGTATAAACTGCTATAGTTTCACCTGTTTTCGAATAGCACACATGTTAGACGTTACATCAATACTGTTTACACCTGATATGCGTGTTGTTTATTCAGAGCCATAAACCATCAAGCGCGAGGAAACAGATATCCTGTAAATAGTTCGTGCGATCTCGTTTTATAAACTATTCGCCTACAAAAGTGAAAACAACTCTGGTTATGCCGCTCACATATTCGTATTTCTACGTAACTGTTTCCCATCGTTTAATTAAAATATAACAACCTACCAACTCAAGTAGTTATATAATACCTAAAGAAGTTGTAATTATAAAATACCCTGTCCACCTGGTGTTTATAACAACCTACCAACTCAATGTAAAGAAGTTGTAATCATATGATACCCTTTCCACCTGGTGTTAATGACAACCTACCAACTCATGTAAACAAGTTGTAATTATATAATATTCTTTCATCCCCTGGTGTTTATAACAACCTACCAACTCACGTAAAGAAGTTGTAATCATATGTTACCCTTTCCACCTGGTGTTTATAACCTACCAAATCATGTAAAGAAGTTGTAATCATATAATACCCTTTCCACCTGGTGTTTATAAGAACCTATCAATTCACGAAAAGAAGTTGTAATTATATAACATCCTTTCCACCTGGTGTTTATAAAAACCTACCATCTCACGTAAAAAGAAGTTGTAATTACATAATACCCTTTCCACCTGGTGTTTATGACAACCTACCAACTCATGTAAACAAGTTGTAATATTCTTTCAACCACCTGGTGTTTATAATAACAATTAGTAGCTCCATGGAATAATCCAGATGACTGATTTGACAATAATATATATATATATATATATATATATATATATATATATATATATATATATATATATATATATATATATATCTATATATATATATATATATATATATATATATATATATACACATACATACATACATACATACATACATTCATACATACATGCATACATACATATATATATATATATGTGTTTGTGTGTAAAATATTTATTCATACCACAATGTATACAATTCAGTTAAAACAATGTGTACTGAGTACATAAATAAAACAGAGCAACGAAAGTTACTCGTCTTCGATTAAAAATAAGTGTTACATGCATTCTCTATGTTGTACAATAACTTTTGCAAATGAAACTTTGTTTAGCAGTTTCTCATGAATAACAGAGAGAGAAGTACATGTAGTTTGTGAGAAGCATGGATAAAGTGGTCAGTATAAACCAACCCATTTCCATCACATTTGTTACTTTTAACCTGTTTAATACCATTCAATATGTCCTCAACAGTAACAATATTTTCAGTCATTACACTATGCGTCTGTTGGACTATGTATATTTTGTAACAATGAAGACATATCCTCTTCATTATAAGCTACTAAATTATACAATTCGTCATATTTAGTTAGAGTTAGAGTTTAGATATAGTTTAGGTATACTTTCGACCCCTATTACATAAAATTTTTTATTGAAAAATAGGGTTCTGTCAAGTAAAATAGTTTTCATGATTTGTCTTTTATTGTTGGTCCTATAGTAACGGTTAATGAGTACATACGCATGTTTTCATTCATAAAAAAACTCATTTAGATACTCTGTGACCCCCAATCCATTCCTATATATGTTTTGTTCAAAAAGTGACTACAACATTGACAGACAGTGTTCACGTCTACTAGCAGTCTCATCAAGAGAAGCTGACAGCAGTTGTGATGTCATTGCCTTTGGTTAATTTGAAAGTCATACTTCTCGAGAAAGACACCGCCCAGTCCCCAGGCTTTACAGAAAGAAGTTGCTTACATTCTACTTCTACAGAATTCCCAGGTGTGGGATATCGTTACTGATAACTATGCCTATCCACCTGGACACGGTGCATATGGTCAATGATAACTATGACAACTGATTCATTATCAATTGAGGTGCAATACCCAATGTACCAGTACCCAATGTACCAGTACCCAATGTTCCAGTACCCAATGTACCAGTACCCAATGTACCAGTACCCAATGTACCAGTATCCAATGTACAAGATATTTTCTCCATTTTCCTTCCAAAGTGTCACATACAGTTGATTCACTTAAATTGCATCGACCAATTGCTGTTGTTGGCTTTTCAGTTTCTCTGCCTGATACGCCTGTGGGTGCGCACTGAAGAATGTCTATTACTGCCTGGTGGACTAGCGCAAGCTTATTTCTGATAATGAATGCTATTTCGGACATGGTACTGATCCACCATCACCCAACTAGTTGGTTACTATTCCTGCAAGCAATGAAAACAAAATATTGATCTTTCTATGTGACAAGGAAATTCTGTTTTCAATTTTCAATGAATAAATAATTTTACAGACAGCTTGTCACAGCTTCTTTCAACATTTTCATTTATTATTCAGTGTTTTTTCAGTTTAAAAAACATTATCTGACTATGTAAATCAACAAAAGTAGCCAGGGTATATTGTTAAAGGTGTCACTGTCAAATCATGATTGCTAAATTACCTCCACTTATATACGTCAATTTACTGGACACAACCAGATTTGTAAGAAATTTATATATTTGATAATAAACAGCTTAGCAAACATGTGTTTCCAAATTATGTTATTTAAAAACCTGTGAAATTACATTCGGCCATGGTATATAGGTGTCATACACGCAATGTAATATTACTTGTGTGACACCTATATCTCATACGTTATTACAGTTATATATTTGTGCTTGTCTTTTACATATTGGTATTACATAAGTAGTCATATGCTGATTTATGAACCATTTGGAAATTATACTCTGTGAAAATTTGCGTAACATGTGTGAAACCATGATATACCATGACATTACATGGTAAACTGTGGTAGACTATGCTTTTTCATATACTGTGCATGGTAAATGTATATTTTACCATGTTTTCCCTGTTTCAAAACACCATGGTATTTTACCATGGTTTCCCTGTTTCAAAACACCATGGTATTTTACCATGGTTTCCCTGTTTCTTTCTTGTGTCTAGAAATGTAGAATGAATGAAATTAGAATGAAAAAGTAAGAAATCACGAAGATTTTTTCACCGATTAAAAAAAATTGTATTATCTTTCTCCTCACATATTTGGCCATCAAATAAGATGGGGGACCCTTGGATTTGAAACATTGACCTTTATCTCCCACCTCTAGACCAGGTGTGGGTCAAGTACTTGGGCAATGTACTTAAGTACAAGTACTTTACATTTTGCCAAGTCCAAGTATTCATCTAAAAAAATAGAGGAAAGTACAAGTAATTTGTAAAAAAAATTCCAGTACAAGTACAAAGAAATTTTAGTCAAGTACAGTCAAGTACATCAAACACTACATTTATGTTTCATAATGGCTTCATGAGACATGCTGCATGTCTCATGGCTTCATGAGACATGCTGCATGTCTCATGGCTTCATGAGACATGCTGCATGTCTTCACTGATCCCACACTGAGTTCATTGTCACGAAGCACTTGAGTAATTGTTAGCAATCGTAATCAAGGGTCAGTTAGGAGTCCTCCAGATCTGGACAGTGGATATGGTGTAATCAATGAATTTAATAAGGATCATCTTAAACTAATCACTGTCACATATCTTGTTGCATTTTTTCTTTTAAGAAAATATTTCCGATAGTTGTAACAGACTTTATAAAGTAGGGACATTCTCTGTAGACCCATACAATATAATTATGGTTTACCGCAATATATATATATATATATATATATATATATATATATATATATATATATATATATATATATATATATATATATATATATGTTATTTATACTTGAAGACAGATGAATGCCTACCCCTACAAACAAATGGGAACTCCAAATATACGGTTACCTTTTACAGAACCCCTCCATTATACAAACATAGACATGGTAAAATATCTTTGTAGTTAGTCTACCAGTGACTAAACATTACCACCCCCTAAACATGTACATCATTTGAAGGGGTAAAGGTGAGAAGATTTGTCCAAATTGCAACAAAGGGGACGTGTGGCAATTTGAAAAGTGTGTTGTCCTTGTTTGCAATGAAGACCACATGATACCAATCTACTTGCTTATACATCAGTTCAGTTTGTCTTCTTGTGGTTCACAAAGGCAGTGTTACAATTAGCAATCTGTTTGTATTAGAAATTTGCAATTTATATTTTCTGATCTTAGACAATTGGTTGTTGAGAGGGTTAGAACAGGCCAATACAACAGGCTAAAAATCTCCCTTTTAACCAGTCTGCTGGCACCAGATTAGGCAGTCTGACTTGAGTCACCTTACTTCTACAGGGGAAGCCTCAGCTGGCAGTTGTTACAGTTAGCACTGTCAGCCTGTGCCATGTGGCATGGTCTCCTGACTGCATCAAAGGTATTTAATGGCTAACTGGTGGGTCAACTGATGAATGGCCCTTTATGAACATCCTAGTGGCTTAATTAAACAAACAGATTATGGCCTGAACTGGTTGCCTATAACTATTTGCCCTACAAGGTGTTTCTGACTGGGAAAAGATGCTGCTGCCTTTTTTGGTAATGGCTAAATCTCAGCTGATACTGATATATGCATATCAGCTGAGATTTAGCCAGCTTATGCGGCTCCTTCCCTTTATGCATATAAACCAATAAACATCAACTATTGCCCTTAGCTATTCGTTGACAGACATAACATGAACAGTGTGATCAGTTAATATGGTCATCATTACAATGTATTAACTATGTATTATTACAACTTGTTATTGTAAACATTGCACCATCATTTATGTTTCAAAAAGTACTTGGGAAAGTACTTGCCATGTCCAAGTACTTTAACGGTCAAATACATGTACAAGTACATGTACTGCATTCAGCAAAATGGCAAGTCCAAGTCCAAGTCCAAGTCCAAGTCCAAGTCCAAGTCCAAGTCCAAGTACAAGTACAAGTACAAGTCCAAGTCCAAGTCCAAGTCCAAGTCCAAGTACAAGTACAAGTACAAGTACAAGTCCAAACCTCTTTGGCTGTCTTTGTTTGTTTTTTATGTAACCTGCGCCACTACATGGTAGCATGACAAACTAAGGGGTGACTAAGCTTGCCTCCCCCTTGAGATCCTATAAATGCCACTGAATAGACCCTAGGTGTAATAAATGTTCACCAATACCGTTACCTTAACAACCCCTAAACACCAACAACTATGGAAGTTGTCATAAACTTACCAAGTCTTTATGAAACGAAATCATAAATAGAGACGATATTTAGCATCAATTAAAAATTACAAAAGAGGAATACACTACAATGTCACTGACACTGAGGCATATAGATTGGTCACATATATTACAAATCTCAAATGAGTGTCATGCAAATTCGTATTTACTTATTTGTCAATCTTTCGCATTTGTGGAACATCCGACCATACATTTTAGCCTGTCCAACGGCAATAGGCGGAGAGCCATTTGCGCTCGCCCATTACCTGCGCGTCTGATCCGAGCCACATGTCGTAGATTACAATATTTACAAACAAACGCCTAGCGGACTGACTAGACACCAACTAGTCTAACGGAACCCGGGAACTTATCCCATTCGTTTGAGTTGGTTTCTACTAACTGACTAGTATGTTGTTACCAGAAACTAGTCAGAACATCACGCCAAGCCGACTTTCTAGGCTGGCCTTTACTGCTGGCACGCTACCCGCACTCAGCAGGTCAGATGACATCACGATCATAAAGGGCCGGGAGCAACTCAAATACGGTCCATTATTCACCGAATATATGGGTCAAATCAAGGCACGATCACAACTCAAGTTTTACGGCGACACACTCAAGTACGACTACTTATGTTGCTACTTGGAGTAACTTTCCAGACCACTCGACCATCGATGACGTACCTGTTTCGATGCCGAGACGTTCCGCCGAGTGAACACATCGATAACAGGGCGATAGCGCCACGCCCCTGAACGAATGTCGATGCAATGCATTACCTGCATGCGATTAATTCAGTCGTGCTAGTACGCCAGTACGTGGCGCCTCTGGTCTTTTTGATATGATGTTGTACACCAGGCGTCACTACTATTTTTCACTTCTTACGATCGATATAATTAGCGTCAACATTACCGCTGTGGGTGGGAAATACCGGTTCTCACACGGTCTCGCTTTTTTGAAGAAACAAATTAACAGTAAAACCAATCTATTATTTTGTACACGAAACCATTCTATCACATATATTTCCGGTGGGGGGACAGTAGATGATAAAGTGGGGGGAAGACGATGAGAGAGATGCTAGCTAGGGAGAGCTCACCTCAGCCTGGGAGGAGGCTGAGAGGAGGTATGGCGACAGGTCGTAGTGAGGCAGGACAAAAGGAGACGGGAAAGAAAGAAACGAGAGGGAAGACACCTAGAGCGAAGGAGAGGGGAGTGTGGGAGACAGGAGCGAAGGAGACAGGAGGGAAGGAGATGAGGGTGAAGGAGATGGGAGTGAGGGAGTCGGGAGGGATGGTGTCATGAGGAAAGGCGACGGGAGCACAAGTTTAGCCACGAGACGTGGGGGAAAGGTGACAATTTGGTGGGTGAGATATATATATATATATATATATATATATATATATATATATATATATATATATATATATATATATATATATATATATATATATATATATATATATATATATATATATATATATATATATATATATATATATATATATATATATATATATGTAACAGCCAGGTGACATGGCTGCTGGGCAGAATGTGATGGAAGGGATCCAACTGAAGAGCTATTCTGAGGTAGTGATAGATGGGGTGAGGAAGAGAGCGAGAATGTTTGTGGGAGACTTGATAATTAGGAAGACCGACAGAGTCTTAAACAAGTTAGATATAACGTGGCGGTTTGTTTGCCTGGGGCCAAAATAGAGGCGATAACTGAAAAGGTAGAAAAATTGTGAATTCGGGCAAGGGTGGATCTTTTTTAGTACACGTAGGGACAAATAATGTAGAGAGAGAGAGAGGGTACAACTGCCATAGTTAGGAAATATGGAAATCTCTGAAACATGTTATAAATGTGCGTTTAAATACAAGGAGCATAGTAAATAAGAAAAACGAATTAAACATTATGGTAGAAGATATTGCCCCCTCACATAATTGGTATAACCGAATCATGGGCCAACACAGACATAAAAGATGCTGAATTAGAACTGACACGATACGTAATGTTTAGGAGAGATCGAGTAGGAAGAAGGGGAGGGGGAGTTATTTTATGTTAAAGAATCTATTCAGGCTTACGAAATAAAATTATAAAGGGAAGCATTCATTCAAAATTAACTATTGGATTAGTTTACCAAAGTCCAAACATAAACGAAGAGGATAAAAAAATACAAAATGTTATAAAGGAAGTTAGCAAAGGGGAATGTATCATAATGGGAGATTTTAACCATGGACACATACAATGGAAATATCTAGAGAGTACAGGGGGCGAGGACCAACAATTTCTATTTTTAATTCAGGATAGCTTCCTTACTCAGCACGTGCTAGAAAAAAACCAGGGGAGATAATGTATTAGATATTGTTTTGTCATCACAAAAAGAATTAGTGGACAATGTAAAAATACATGAACCATTGGGTAACAGTGACCACAATCAAATACATTTTGACATCAATGTAAAATCAGAAAGTAAAAATAAAAAAACGTACAGGAGAAACTTCCACAAAGATATCTATAAAGATATGAGAAAATACTTAATAAAGCTAGATTGGAATAAGGGCACGGACCACAGTCACTTTTCCCATAGACGACCATTATAACATTCTTGCGCCTACATTGAAAATTTATCCTACAATTTTTTTTTTAAATTCACAGAAAATGACAGACCCACTAAGACACCTGGTGTGTAAAATTCGTGAAAATGACATGCGTCCTTTTTGCACAAATTGCTTCAAAGCATGATGCCCCTGCATTTCTGCCATGAAATTCCCCAGTTTCCAAAATATGAGTACATCCTGCCTAACAGCCACTGTGTCCTTACGCAACTGGTATATCTACTGACAAATGGCATCATTTCAAAGCTAGATGCTACTGTGCACAAGAACATCACTTCCACTCACTCATCCACACAATTTCTGCTCTCACAAATAAACCCTATCTGCACAATGAATTTTTTCCTTGGGATTCTTCATGTATGTAATGGCGGATGGATTCTGACTGTGGTCCGTGCCCATAACATGCTGATGGAGAAGACCGCAACTGAATGTTGGAATATTCTAAAATATGAAACTGAGAGTATCATCGATAAATTTGTTCCATTGAAAAAAAACAAGGAAAACGGTTTAGAAAGAAACCCTTTGTCAAAAGAAGCTATTAGAAAAATAGTGTTCAAGCAAACTATGTGGAGGGTTTATAGGCGTACCAGAAAGGATGAAGTCTATGCAAATTACAAAGAGGCACTTAATGCAGCTACAACAGAAATTATACAATCTAAAAGAAGCTATGAGCAAAAACTAGCATGTAACATAAAAATTACAGCAAGAGTTTTTATGCATATGTCAGGAGTAAACAAAATGTACAAGACAAGGTCGGACCTCTAGAAGACATTGCTGGAAATATAATATCACAGGGGATTTTAATGGCGGAAAACCTAAATGGTTACTTCAGTTAAGTGTTTACCAGAGAGGATATTGGTTCATTACCAGTTCCAGATGCTAAATTTCAGGAGGTTAAATCTTACTATTTAAGACCTTTAATTGTAACTCCAGAAATGGTTGCTAAGAAAATAAAGGCTTAATAAAAGGATAATAAATCACCGGGAGTGAATGGAATTCCTCATAAAGTACTAATGGAAACAGTAGAACAAATCAGTATACCACTTGCAAGAGTATTCAACTTAAAAGGTCATTAAAAGTGGGAGTTGTTCCTTTTGAATGGAAAGAAACAAACATCATACCATTATTTAAAAAGGGTTCGAGAAATAAGTCAGAGAATTACAGACCAGTGAGTTTAACATCAGTGATTTGTAAATTATTAGAAAGGTTAATTAAAAACCATAAGATGGACTTCCTTGTTAGGCATAAATTATTAATTAGTGGACAATGTAAAAATACATGAACCATTGGGTAACAGTGACCACAATCAAATACATTTTGACATCAATGTAAAATCAGAAAGTAAAAATAAAAAAACGTACAGGAGAAACTTCCACAAAGATATCTATAAAGATATGAGAAAATACTTAATAAAGCTAGATTGGAATAAGGGCACGGACCACAGTCACTTTTCCCATAGACGACCATTATAACATTCTTGCGCCTACATTGAAAATTTATCCTACAATTTTTTTTTTAAATTCACAGAAAATGACAGACCCACTAAGACACCTGGTGTGTAAAATTCGTGAAAATGACATGCGTCCTTTTGCACAAATTGCTTCCTTGCATGATGCCCCTGCATTTCTGGTTTGAAATTGGCCAGTTTGTTAAATATTATTTCATCCTGTCTAACAGCCACTGTTTCCTTACGCAACTGGTATATCTACTGGCAAATGGCATCATTTCAAAGCTAGATGCTACTGTGCACAAGAACATCACTTCCACTCACTCATCCACACAATTTCTGCTCTCACAAATAAACCCTATCTGCACAATGAATTTTTTCCTTGGGATTCTTCATGTATGTAATGGCGGATGGATTCTGACTGTGGTCCGTGCCCATAACATGCTGATGGAGAAGACCGCAACTGAATGTTGGAATATTCTAAAATATGAAACTGATGGTATATTTTCATAAGGGTATGCTGACTTCTAAAAGGGAAATATTGAGATGGGTTTAAAATGAGAAACGTTATCATTACAAAACGCATATTTGTACATATCATCATCATCATGTTGTACCATCTCCCCTCAGAAGGTCGGCCGTCATAGATCGCCACTGATATCTGTAAACATCATCATCATCATGTGGTACCATCTCCCCTCAGAAGGTCGGCCGTCACAGATCGCCACTGATATCTGTAAACATCATCATCATCATGTGGTACCATCTCCCCTCAGAAGGTCGGCCGTCATAGATCGCCACTGATATCTGTAAATATCATCATCATCATGTGGTACCACCTCCCCTCAGAAGGTCGGGCCGTCATAGATCGCCACTGATATCTGTAAATATCATCATCATGTGGTACAATCTCCCCTCAGAAGGTCGGCCATCATAGATCCCCATTGATATCTGTAAATATCATCATCATCATGTTGTACCATCTCCCCTCAGAAGTTCGGCCGTCATAGATCGCCATTGATATCTGTAAATATCATCATCATCATGTGGTACCATCTCCCCTCAGAAGGTCGGCCATCATAGATCGCCACTGATATCTGTAAATATCATCATCATCATGTGGTACCACCTCCCCTCAGAGGGTCGGCCGTCATAGATCGCCACTGATATCTGTAAATATCATCATCATGTGGTACCATCTCCTCAGAAGGTCGGCCATCATAGATCGCCACTGATATCTGTAAATATCATCATCATGTGGTACCATCTCCCCTCAGAAGGTCGGCCATCATAGATCCCCATTGATATCTGTAAATATCATCATCATCATGTGGTACCATCTCCTCAGAAGGTCGGCCGTCATAGATCACCACTGATATCTGTAAATATCATCATAATCATATGTTTTTTTCACTCAAGAAAGATAGCAGATCTAGAGGACGAGGTAAAATTAGTAAATAATCAGTGTAGATTTAATATCAGGAAGTACTCAGAAAAGATAGAAGATCTAGAGGACATGAGGTAAAATTAGTAAATGATCAGTGTAGATTTAATATCAGGAAGTACTCGTTCTCACAAAGAACAATAAATGAATGGAACAAATTGTCTATAGATTAAATAACTGCTAGTAGCATGAAAATGTTTAAAAACAAGGTTGACACATCTCTTAGGAGGGCGGGTTTTACGTAGATGAACATTGTTATCTGTAAATATCATCATCATGTGGTACCATCTCCTCAGAAGGTCGGCCATCATAGATCGCCACTGATATCTGTAAATATCATCATCATGTGGTACCATCTCCCCTCAGAAGGTCGGGTCATAGATCGCCACTGATATCTGTAAATATCATCATCATCATGTGGTACCACCTCCCTCAGAGGGTCGGCCGTCATAGATCGCCACTGATATCTGTAAATATCATCATCATGTGGTACCATCTCCTCAGAAGGTCGGCCATCATAGATCGCCACTGATATCTGTAAATATCATCATCATGTGGTACCATCTCCTCAGAAGGTCGGCCATCATAGATCCCCATTGATATCTGTAAATATCATCATCATCATGTGGTACCATCTCCCCTCAGAAGGTCGGCCGTCATAGATCACCACTGATATCTGTAAATATCATCATAATCATGTGGTACCACCTCCCTCAGAGGGTCGGCCGTCATAGATCGCCACTGATATTTGTAAATATCATCATCATGTTGTACCATCTCCCCTCAGAAGGTCGGCCGTCATAGATCGCCACTGATATCTGTAAACATCATCATCATCATGTGGTACCATCTCCCCTCAGAAGGTCGGCCGTCACAGATCGCCACTGATATCTGTAAACATCATCATCATCATGTGGTACCATCTCCCCTCAGAAGGTCGGCCGTCATAGATCGCCACTGATATCTGTAAATATCATCATCATCATGTGGTACCACCTCCCCTCAGAAGGTCGGCCGTCATAGATCGCCACTGATATCTGTAAATATCATCATCATGTGGTACAATCTCCCCTCAGAAGGTCGGCCATCATAGATCCCCATTGATATCTGTAAATATCATCATCATCATGTGGTACCATCTCCCCTCAGAAGGTCGGCCGTCATAGATCGCCATTGATATCTGTAAATATCATCATCATCATGTGGTACCATCTCCCCTCAGAAGGTCGGCCGTCATAGATCGCCACTGATATCTGTAAATATCATCATCATCATGTGGTACCACCTCCCCTCAGAGGGTCGGCGTCATAGATCGCCACTGATATCTGTAAATATCATCATCATGTGGTACCATCTCCCTCAGAAGGTCAGCCGTCATAGATCCCCATTGATATCTGTAAATATCATCATCATCATCATCATGTGGTACCATCTCCCCTCAGAAGGTCGGCCCATAGATCGCCATTGATATCTGTAAATATCATCATCATCATGTGGTACCATCTCCCCTCAGAAGGTCGGCCATCATAGATCGCCACTGATATCTGTAAATATCATCATCATCATGTGGTACCACCTCCCCTCAGAGGGTCGGCCGTCATAGATCGCCACTGATATCTGTAAATATCATCATCATGTGGTACCATCTCCCCTCAGAAGGTCGGCCATCATAGATCGCCACTGATATCTGTAAATATCATCATCATCATGTGGTACCATCTCCCCTCAGAAGGTCGGCCATCATAGATCGCCACTGATATCTGTAAATATCATCATCATGTGGTACCATCTCCCCTCAGAAGGTCGGCCGTCATAGATCGCCACTGATATCTGTAAATATCATCATCATCATGTGGTACCATCTCCCCTCAGAAGGTCGGCCGTCATAGATCGCCACTGATATCTGTAAATATCATCATCATGTGGTACCATCTCCCCTCAGAAGGTCGGCCATCATAGATCGCCACTGAGATCTGTAAATATCATTATCATCATGTGGTACCATCTCCCCTCAGAAGGTCGGCCATCATAGATCGCCACTGATATCTGTAAATATCATCATCATCATGTGGTACCATCTCCCCTCAGAAGGTCGGCCGTCATAGATCGCCATTGATATCTGTAAATATCATCATCATCATGTGGTACCACCTCCCCTCAGAGGGTCGGCCGTCATAGATCGCCACTGATATCTGTAAATATCATCATCATGTGGTACCATCTCCCCTCAGAAGGTCAGCCGTCATAGATCCCCATTGATATCTGTAAATATCATCATCATCATCATCATGTGGTACCATCTCCCCTCAGAAGGTCGGCCGTCATAGATCGCCACCGATATCTGTAAATATCATCATCACCATGTGGTACCATCTCCCCTCAGAAGGTCGGCCATCATAGATCGCCACTGATATCTGTAAATATCATCATCACCATGTGGTACCATCTCCCCTCAGAAGGTCGGCCATCATAGATCGCCACCGATATCTGTAAATATCATCATCATGTGGTACCATCTCCCCTCAGAAGGTCGGCCATCATAGATCGCCACTGATATCTGCAAATATCATCATCATCATGTGGTACCATCTCCCCTCAGAAGGTCGGCCGTCATTGATCCCCATTGATATCTGTAAATATCATCATCATGTGGTACCATCTCCCCTCAGAAGGTCGACCGTCATAGATCCCCATTGATATCTGTAAATATCATCATCATGTGGTACCATCTCCCCTCAGGTCGGCCATCATAGATCGCCATTGATATCTGCAAATATCATCATCATCATGTGGTACCATCTCCCCTCAGAAGGTCGGCCGTCATTGATCCCCATTGATATCTGTAAATATCATCATCATGTGGTACCATCTCCCCTCAGAAGGTCGGCCGTCATAGATCGCCACTGACATCTGCACTGTTCTTCACCAGATCTTCACTTTTGTGAGAAAAATGGAGATTCAACAGCATGATAATAACCAAATAAAATTAGTTCATTACGACCTTTATTGTGTGTGCACGGGTTTGGGCTGAACATGTTTAACACCTTTTCAAAACCAAGACTTTGAACATCTAAGACATTTATTCATTATAAATTCAATACAAAATAACATTTTGCAACAAAAAAAAGTTGCTCAGCGATACCCAGACTACTCTACCTGTTCAATTATAGCCTAGGGCCTAGCTTGGCTGAATCAAAGTTAAATATTTTCTTTGACATTTTATTACCTTTTCCATATCTCAACTTAACACTTAACCCAAATGTAAGCAACTTTATTCAAACATTTTCCATTCCACAAAGCAGCAACATAAAACTGTATCATACGTTTATCTTACATATGACTTACTGCTAATAATAATGAAGTCGTATTCTGTTGTTAGTACAGCCTTCCGTACCGTCAACCAGTTTATGTCCTCAAGCTGCTATATTTATTGAACTAGACACTATCACACTGGTACAATAGATGTACAATGCCTAAATAAAACACATGAGAAGACATGTTCACGTTATCCACTTACCACTGCCGTCGGTGTATTCATTTTCCTTTATTAAGTACTATCACATGAACAAGTTTATCACTGGAGTATATTGTACTGAAACACGGGCATAAAAGGCCAACATTAAAGTAATATTTTTTTGAGAAATTAAACTTGTCTAGAAAATAGTTACTTAAATGCGACGACACAACATCGTTACATCTGTTGTTTCACTACCGAAGACATGCGAAGCATCACGGTAAACGTAGCACTGCCCAGGCGTGCACTATAGAACCCAGTGACAACGCCAGAAATATTAAACAAACGTGGTCATCAGCCGCACTAGTCACCCACGCTGTACTGCAAAGGAATTATCAACAGAACAAAATGCAGGCCGACTATTCCCCTACACAACTGGTTGCTGAAAACGCGCAATATGGCAACAATTGTATGACGTCATCAGCAAATACATGACCAATTCCCAGGTGACGTCATTGATGATTGCGCAGCTAACGTCACTACTTTTTACGACCGCCACGTTCTTTCAGTTGCAGCTGTATGTTACAGTCACCAGTGATGTTGTAGTAGGCCAGAGTGTTCGAGTCTTTGATGAACAGTCCCTGCAAACATACACAAAACGTTCATAGACAATGAAGAATCATTTTATTTGTCCCAAATCTAATAATACATAAATATTACACTAGTGTTGCGCTTAAAATTAACAACACATAGGGAACGTGAGTGGACTTGTCCTTGAATGCAGAGAATTCGAAACTACACTGGTCCTTTGTTCTATGAAAACCTGGACAAACTATTTCAAAAAAGGGGATCATGCAGGAAGCGGAGACTGATCCCTGGCATAGATGGGTTTCGTACAATTAAAGTGCCGTATTCCGATCACCACCAACATACAGCAAAATCCATCGCTAAAGCTATCAAATAATTTATATACGAAAAACATAGCGTGACAAATCACCATTGCCTTAAGAAGTAACATCATCGGCCATCATACATTTTTGCAGAAAAAAGCAAAAAACTTTAACAAAATGTACTGATCAATAATCCGTGATAACCACTTGTGAAATGCTAAGGCATAAGCCATAAAGAAAATATATAACGTGCCTCCACTTAGCGGACATCGTCGAACTGGCCAGCTGACCACATACTACACATACCTCAAGTTGAAGTTTCTGTTTTCCAGCTGGCATGTTCAGCATCTCATTCAGCTTTGCCTTAATCACCGAAACCTGAATCACACGACATTGTCAACTCTTTGATTGCATGCAACACAAAGATACAACAGCAAAATATTTGTCACATAGTCTGTTAGATGTCATAACAGGTTCCTATTTACATTCCCTGTGATGTTACCTGCCACAATAAGGAGTGTACTTAGTCTGATCGGCATTAATGAGTCTAAAAAGAAAGATGTGAAGGCAAAATAGCTGATCTACGCCATCTTCCTGAACTTGTTTGAAGCCCTCCAAGCGCTGTTGGCAAAAAGAGACAGGACTACCAAATAGCCAAGAAGAAGGTGGTTCTTCTGATACCAAACAAAATGGTGTATTGTGAACAAACGTGCTTGTTGTCAAAGCAAGTGGCCAAGTGGTTGGCCGACACTGTTTCGCAAAGTATCGAGGTGCAATAAACGGTGGCGTAAACACAAGCAAGGCCAATTTGTGGCTATAGGTGTGTTAGCCAAATTGGGACTGGTCCCATTAGGCGGGCAGTCGGCCACGATTTGATACATTGGCTAATCAGCCACTAACAACCATTGCTACATTGCCCAACTAAACACCCTCATAATTTAGCTGTGCACTGTCATGCGACAGTTTCACAAATTGGGGCACAAATCGTTCGTGTACACTGGCCTTAAGCAAACTAATAAGTCTGTAAATATTCCCCCCCAAGTCATCCACAAACAGATTCAATCAAGTTAATCTTCACTACCCTGGAGCAACAAAACAATTACTACACTTACCACATAGGTAAGGTTTTAAGAATTTTACAGTTGGAGGTATCTTATCCATAAAAGCATGACACTCCCGCTACCTGAAACTTACATTGTCAGTAAGGGGTAGTGTCATCGTGAGCGCCTGTCCATCTAGTTTCCACTCGGACTTCTCAGGAATTTTCGGCACTACGACCTTGAATGTTACGGGACTCTAAAACAGAAAGTTAAAAAAAAACGTTACAATGGATTACAACGTTACAACTGTATTTTCACGTAATGTGTCTCCTAATCTGCTTTCACACCAAGTTAATCAAAGCAGACTAGTCATGTCCACAGTCAGTCAGTTTCCCACAGTGTGCGACTAACTGACATGTGGAGGAACCACGAAAAAATACACTTTACAACCTAAAACTTCCACCACAACTTATTTAGGATTCACATTGGTTCACGTTCAAATCTATATGAATAGTTTAGCTAATATACGCAGTCAGTTTCTTTGTTAAAACCATCAAAACAATTAGACTTTTATGGGTATTTACAAAGGTGTGAATAGCTTTATGTAATAACATACAGAGATAGAGCCACTTTTCGCTGAATTCTGACTGAGCCCAACTGGAAATAATTTATTAGTTTGTCCAATGATGTCATTGACACTAAACAACACATTTGCACAATCGAGCCAGCAAGTTGGAGTCAACCAGACAGGTTAAATTTTTCGGGAAACGAGTCTGAAACAAAACGAGCAAAACAATCCAATTTTTGCTCGTCTTATTTCAGACAAAACTTTTCCATTACAACATTGTGTATTATGTTAGGCTGTTTGTAAAGATATCGTTTCGACTAGGCGACAGTGCGTTGTAATAATAATAAAAGTATTCATATAGTGACTGATCATTCAAGATTGCTCTCAGGCACAGTACATACTTGCAAACAAAACTTACAATTATATTAAAAACTATACCAACAATAAATATTCTAAAATACAGCCATGGAATTTTTTTTTAAACAGTCCTACAATGTATAATAAAAAAATGTATATATGTAATAATAAAATAATAATAAATGCATATACACGTGTTCACATCAGCATATTGAAAAAGCTACACTAAGCAAAGGATGTGTTTTTTCAATAAGAAATAGTATTTTGATGTCCATCACTACCTTGTGAGTGTCAAGGAAGACACGCTCTGGCAGGAGACTGTCCTCAGTTCGCGCCTTCTTCATCGGAGGTTCGTCATCAGGCCGGGATGGGGGCGCAGGGGGGCGGGGTGGCATCGGTTGGCGCATGCCCATTGGTGGCTGGGGTGGCATGAAACCAGGTCGGGGTGGCATTTGCATTGCCATACGGGGTGGGCCCATACCCATTGGGGGCCGCTGGAAACCTACAGGGTGAAACACGTGCAGAACATGTGAATAAATGAGATTGCGCAACAGTAAATGAAATGTGGATCGACGTGATTTATTTGCATGCACTTTGAAAGCAATATTCATATAATAATACCTAGAGACCATGCAACATTTCCATGGGAGTTTCTGAAGGTAAACAAGTCTGGCAGCCTGCCACAGGCAAGTGTAGGGAAAGTAGAGTAGGGGAAGCTCAACTGAACATTCTACTATAAATTAGCATGTTTAAGTGATTTAATAAGTGCTAAAAAAGAGAAGGGTACAGTACATAACAATGATATACCACTCAGCATAAATACCATCTGCACAAAGTGTTTTTAAACAACATAAATCACTCATCACATGACAGGCAAACCTACCAACAACAGGGGGTCCACCCATGCCACCTCCCATACCACCCATACCACCTCCCATACCACCCATGCCACCAGGTGGCATCATGGGCGGCTGTGGCGGTATCACCATAACTCGTTGTTGCTGCGGTACTGGTATGCCAGTCAGGCGACCTGACATGTTGGGCGGGGGTGGCATTGGCATGGACTTTGGGGCGCTCATGATGGGTGGTTTCGGGGGTGGTGCCGGTTTCGGTAGGTGTATCTCCCTGCTGACTTGCATCGGTGGGCGGCGCATGTGCTGCAGATCGCCTGTTGGAATCCTCGGGATGGCGGGCCCAATCTTCTCCTTCTCCTCGTCGGGCCTGGGAGACGAAGAGAACATAAGCATGGAGGATTAGAAACAACAGTGCTGGCAGAATAAACGTTTGTTAACCCAAGTGATCTTTGTAGGATTATGTCATATGAGACAATGTTGCACAAATTATGTATACGTTTACATGAGCAACGTGTCTATACACTGTATATGACATGTTGACTCGTGCCAATCCCCACATGAGCTTTGATGTTTGTTGTCTGATCACATGGTCTGCAGTGGTCACTGGTTGGCAACTGCTTCAAACTGTTGGCTGACAGTCGGTCAAATTGGATCCAGTCCCAATTCCAGCCACACAATCATAGCTATGAATTGGCCTTGCCTGTCTTGTGAGGGTATTATCATAAGCAATTTTTGTCAGATTATGTCACACGACACCGTGTCAGACGACATAACTGGACAAAAATCACTATCTATGCAGGCATTTAGGTCATCATACATTGTCACCACTAGAGCGTCATCACTTCAGGTCAGTTATATAAAGGTAAAAGGTAAGTCCGGTTCAATATCTGGGCCTTAGGACTACTCAAAACGCTTTACACTTCACTCCGCTGGCAGACCTGTTTATATGAACACCGACTCAACTTCTCTGGGAAGCATTCAGCCATGCTGCAATTATTGCATGGAGACTATTTGTTCATAGATCCACCACTGTCTATAGCCAGGTACTCATTTATACAGGTGAATGAAGCAATGCAACATGGAGTGAACATAATTGCCTATGTTTTGAAATGGCAGTAAGTGGACTCAAACCAAACATATTCTAGCCACTGTACTACTGGGCCCACTCAAAGTCAGTTATATGTTTTATATAACTACCACCCCCCCAGTGAGAACATTGTCTGCTGTCTGTTTTGTGTTCCCTATCACTTAGCCTTATGAGAGCCAGCCCTGATATAGACACCAGCTAGAAGGAACCGACAGCTTTTAAGGTCTCACCAATGATATATATATATATATATATATATATAATATTTTCAATGAGTTGGCAGAGACCATAAAACTGGGTTTACATCAGGCGATATTGTCAAGGACACTTCTTGTTGCACGTGATGTCACTTTAACATAGGATCAGTGCAATCACAAGTGACATCATTGCAACTCGTCGCCGCTACATACAGTTTACACAGGACGATCAAACCGCAACCTGGTTGCATACGACACCATCGCCCTATCATGGAGACGATATTGTCTTATGTAAACCCAGCTTAACGTGGTTGTGTGTCACTGAGCTAAGTGGATCATTATATGGGGTGATCATCAACGTTTACTACCATGTGGCGCTTGGTGTTATGTGTATGGTAAGGAACAAACATTGTAGCAGTCAAAATATAATCAGAGTAAACCCTGTTCAGGAGTGTTTTCATTTGACTAAAATGTTATGACAACATATTATAAATACTGACTAATACAGCTACTAAAAATTACAATTTAATACTGAAGACAGACTTTGACTAATAAATAGGCTAAATGTTTCTAAGACTGGACTAAAAACTGAACTAGACAAACTAAAATGCTCAGAGAATCTAAAAAAACAAAGTAGCTAAAAAGAAAATCTATAAAACTTAAAATTGTTTTTTTTAATATTGGATAATTAAATAAATAGTAATATAATAATCAATAAATAAATAAATAGTAATATAATAATCAATAAATAAGCCAAATACAAAATACAATTATTAGACAGTGACTCACAGCAAGCCCTTGGCCTTGTGGATGACAGCGATCTGCTCTGAGATTGAGATGTTCTCCCTGGCCTTCTGTGTGACCTTCTCCATCGACGCCGTGTGACCGTCCCAGATGATCTTCTCCCTTTGTCTCTTCTCCTCCTCCCCAATCTGCACAGAGCAATGTTTCAATGAATGATAAGAATACATTTCTTATATAGTACGCCATTCAAATAATTGTTCTGGGGTAATGTACATTGGCGTATACATCACAACTAAAATCATACACATTAAAACTACTCATGCGAAAAATATACAATTATTACTAGTGAAGTAGTGTCATATCTCATCTATGTAAATTAATAAACACAATGAATGGAGAATTAATATACTACAATTTTAAAAGAGCAACATATCTGGAACCGGCCCCACTCATAGGCACACAGTTACAGTAAAATCATGAGTAATAAAGTATAAATTGAATTTGCTTCAATATGAAAGTGAAAGTCCTAAAAGGTGTCCTCATTCACAGTTTGAATGCACACATGCACGCACACATGCACGCACGCAAGCACAGTCACACACATGCACGCACGCAAGCACAGTCACACACGCAAGCATGCACGCAAGCACAGTCACACACATGCAATTGATGCTCACTTCAGTAACAAAAAAATAAACCAATCACTTTTTTGACAATAAAATTGTTCTAACATAATAATGATACATATAACAACAAATATCCACATAAAATGTTTAATATCAATGAATCTGTTTGCTAATTAACCATGAGATAACCTAAATAGCAATTTTATCAAAAGCTGTGAAGATAAACAATAACTAACTTACCAATTTTCATAAGCAGCCACAGGTTAACCTTTTTAAAATTATTAAAAAATCTGCTTTCTGTGAACAATACATTAGCGATCTGGGGGGAATTCACCAGACCAACCAACAACTGTACCTTTTCTCCGATCTTCTTCTCCTCAGTACCGTAGCCGAAGATGTCCGTTCTGCGTTCGGCAAGTTGCTTCAGACTACTGTCAATGGCAGAGCCGGCGGCGAATACTTCCTCCTGCTCACGTTTCTCACTGATTGTTCGGTCTCGCTGCTCAATCCACTTCCTGTCCAGCAGACCTAAGGGAAGACACCATATTTGTTAACTCGGGTTAATGCAAATTAGCAACTGCCAACTTTTAAAAATGTTAATGACAGCTTATAAAATTGTGGCCATCAAGAAAGAGAGGAGAGGTGGTGATACAGCGAGGCTGCAGAAAAAGGGGAAACCACAATTAAAATGGGACTGCATTAAAGATAGGGAGAGAGGCAGAGGAGGATGAAAAATTAAGTCACAGGGAAGCAGATAGGGAGCAGGAAAAAATGCCAACAACAAAAGTAGTGCAATAATAGAACTACTTGGCCTTTGTAAGGGGAACCACGAGGAAGAACAGACGGCTTGCAAGACCTACCGATCCTCATGTGTTCTTGGATCTTGTCAGCCCGGATCTTCTCTCCAGTGATGGGAGAGATCAGGTAGTTGTCGGCTGTTGGCTCTGGCTGTGCAGGCTTGGCGACTACAACACAACCAAACAATCACTGACTCAACATCATATACTCAACATCATATACTCAACATCATATACTCATGCACAAGGCTGGGTCTAATTACACTAAATCAATTACAATAATTTTTTATTTCAATTACATTTCTAAAATAAAAAAATCCATTACAATTATTGTTCACTTCATCTGTAAACAAATTAATCATTTACAAATACATCATTTCAATTACAGACAAACTGCTTATTCCAAACATTTATTCAGCATTTGTTATATTATATGGCACGTATGTGCATGAATTTGCATATCTTGTGTGCGAATGATAAAAATGTAATGGACTCGGTGATGTTTGTATATTATGCTGGATCATGACACTGAATTATGTCATAAAAAGTACTATGATTGATGTAATTGTTGAAATAAATAATGAAATAAATGGATTCTAATTTTAGTAAAATATGAAGACACAGATGAAGATGATCAGGAAAAAAACTGGGTCAAATTAAAATTTTTTTATCACGTTAGGATACAATTGCACCGCACAATTTCCAAACCGACCATTGTGTTCTGAATTTATTGGAAAATGCTGCTAAGAATGATCCAAACAGTGAAAACAAAACAATCATCTACCTTTCGGGTTGTAATCCTTCCGCAAGATCACCTTGTCGAGCACCGGGGGTAGGGGTGGAGGTTGGGGTGCTTCGGCAGGGGGTGCCGGGGGCAGGGGTGGCTGCGGTGGAGGCGGGGCAGCTTCATTCTTCTCCTGTTCCTCATCTTCCCCTTCCGAGTCCTCGTCCATATCCTATGGAAACATTGGGAAATGTGTCGCAAAAGGTGACAGTACCCCATAAGCAATATCAAGGGATCTATCTATTCGTCACAGGATTTCTTGCCACATCTATCTGGTAAGCGATTTTTTTAAAATAATTGCACAGATTCACATTTATGTTCTAAAAATGGCAATTACAAATCTAACGAAGCCACCAGATCTCAGTATTAAAAATTAAAAAGGATAGCAAGAAGCAATTTATAATAATTGGTAATGAAAGATATGTGAGAGGGCGGGAGGCCCTATTCTATAACCAATTTCTTGTTGACATTTCACAGCATCCTAGCATGCAGCTACAACACACATACTGAAAACTAATTACAAAAGCTGCTTCACAATTCATTTAACCCATCATGAATCAGGTTTGTTGATCTTCAAATTTGCAATGTGTGAATATTTTAAGTAATGCATGAATATTTTAAGTAATTTGTGAATATTTTAAATAATGTGCAGTCGGTTTAATAAGGGAACATACTTTTGTTGAAATTGTTGAATGATCGTTCGATCAGGTAACTTACAAGTGTGAATAGCCTTGTGTTATTGTATATAGTGGCAGAGCCACTTTTGTGTTATAGTATATATAGCAGCAGAGCCATTTTTATGTTTTAATATATAGCGGCAGAGCCATTTTTGTGTTATGGTATATAGCAGAAGAGCCATTTTTGTGTTATAGTATATAGCGGCAGAGCCATTTTTGTGTTATAGTATATAGCAGAAGAGCCATTTTTGTGTTATAGTATATAGCGGCAGAGCCATTTTTGTGTTATAGTATATAGCGGCAGAGCCATTTTTGTGTTATAGTATATAGCGGCAGAGCCATTTTTGTGTTATAGTATATAGCGGCAGAGCCATTTTTGTGTTATAGTATATAGCGGCAGAGCCATTTTTGTGTTATAGTATATAGCGGCAGAGCCATTTCTGTGTTATAGTATATAGCGGCAGAGCCATTTTTGAACTTGTTTGCCAAATTTTGACTGAGCCCCATCGAAAATAATTTAACTTTGATTTCATCAAAACTAAATAGCAAATTTGCACAAACAAACTAGCATGTCATAGTGGCTACTAGCATGTCATAGTGGATACTAGATGTCATAGTGGATACTAGGCAAGTTCGATTATCTGCTAAATAATTCTAAAACGAGATTAGTGAAAAATTTAAATGCGGATGCAGCTTTAACCTTTCTCCATACGTGCATCACCTGGTCTTACGTGTCTGTGACATGACATACCAGCAAACACTGCTCACCTGCACTCCAGTGTCATCTTGCTGTTGTCTAACAGGTAGTGCTTCTGTCTCATCCTCCTCCTCGTCACTCGACACCTCCATCTCCATGTCGACCGTCACACTTGCCTTCAACACATGTTCTAGTTACTCCACCTGGCCACTACGGCAACAGCCTGTATGTAACACACTACACAGGAACTTGGCAGCTCCATTAGAACAAGTGCTGTAAAATTATGACACTTTGTCAGTACATTTGAAAAGGTTTTACCTGGGTACAAAGTGTGTTACAAATAGCTAATTTATTATTAATATTATTTATTATGTGTTTACTAGGTATTGACAGTAAGATTTTATTGTTTTAAATGTTACTCTCCCTACATAACTAAATGTTGTTCTTTTGAAAAACACCAAAAACTTAAACTTAACAAACTCACTAAAGGTGTTTGCAAGCTTCGTTGTGACACAAAGGCAACATGGCCAGGCAGAACAACAAATGAACAACTATGTAACAAGAGACATAAGGAAGATCAAATCTTTACCATCCCATTAGACAAAAGACAGAAGTTTATGTAACTTTGTTCTTACCGCAACTTCCTCCTCAAATCTCTCCTGTGCCAAAACACGTGCTCCAACTTCATCTGGTGTTGTGGGCGGTGGCAAATTTCCTACAAAAATGTCACAATCACGTGTAGGGTAAGACATGTCGTTGTATATTTTAGCTATTGTGTAAAATTTCTGAATTATGTAAGTCACATGGTGACCACAAAGTCTCTTTCACATGACAAAAACATTTCTTATTGACATGAATTTTCTTATGGCGCATACACTTGTACTTGTTGAAATACCTTAGTTTTAAATGTCACTCAGACAATTTGGTCAGAACGACAAGTCCTTTATATTGAAAGATATATTGGATTAACGGGAGATGCCCCATTTAGATAGGATTTATGGGTCACACTGGTTACAAAATATATAGAAAATGTTCCTGCTAGACCCCCACTGTCATGGCAACAAACAAAGATGGCCGCTAAATAGAGTGTAGCTTGGAAACACTGTAACCCCTCCAATAATTCAGGTAACAATGTAATTCTTTCAGCTTCTTATTTTCAACGTGGTTGCGTAACATTTTACACAACCACGAAGAGATATTTAATGTATTCCCATTACTTCATATTAAATTTTGGGGGATAAAAAACCCACATTTTCCATTATGACTACAAAAATCACACTAAACCTATTATTACCAGAGATATGTTTCCAAATTGAAAAAACACAGTTTTTTGCAAACACCTGTCAAAGATTGAAAAACAGGATTTATTATTTATCCATGAATAAAAATGATTTAGAAATAGATAATAGCTATAAAAGTGAACTTTACAGATAGTAAATATACAAAGCTATCAGAATACAGTGGAAAAACATTTTGAGTAATTAAAAAAAATTTTATTTCCCCTAGGGTGTCTCCCATTAAATTATCTGGTAGTGGTTCAACCAATTAAAAATGTTATTGGCTGCGGCTGCAGTGATGCTGGCATTATGAGAATACTGTTGCCCAGTATTGTGGAAGGCATACGTGACTCACTATCATCTGCTTAGAAACCCACTGTGTCTTTTTAGAGATATTTTCTTCAAAAAGTTATTTTTCTTTGCCTTTGAAGTTGAAGAGATGATGTAAACGTATCCCAATACATACAGACAATGTATCATTTAATACAAACTGTAAAAAGTAGGTCGTCACATCTGAATTAGCGAGTTTAATATAATTGAATAAACTGCTTTGGAGGTTGGAGAGAAACATTAGAATCATGGAATCTCAACAGAATCATACAATTAATTGTCAGTCCTTAATTTGATTTTTTTCGCTGTCTTGTTTCATACTCATTTCGTAACATTTTTACTTACCTAGCATCTACAGTGACATGCTACCTTGTTTATACAAATTTGTTATATAGTTTTCATGAAATATTTAGACAAACTATAAAAATAAATGTTTGCCCAGATCCAACCAAATTTTGGGCACACATTGCTTAAACTATTAAAACACAACAAATTGGAACACTAAATCAGTTGAGGGAGTTTTTTTAGATCCGAAGTTGTTATCTTTCAGACAGTTACAGGTGTAACTCACCTGTTTCAGTGGCCTGATAGTCGACAGTTTCCACAACGACAAAACTGTGCCAATCAATCTGAGCATACGACACTGAAACACAATAGTCATCCTTTAAACACTGCTGGGGCACAGTAGTACGGTATTAGAACACCAGAGCCCATATTCTCGCAAGACATACATTTGTACATTAAAAGTGCATAATCAATTCAATTTCAAATTAATTTTGCGAAAATTCAAACCTACCTAGTATCCACTACGACATGCTAGCTCGTTTGTGCAACGTTTGAATGTAGCTTTTGTGAAATCATCAGACAAACTGTTAAATTATTTAATTCTGCATGCAGAATTTATTGAAGTGAAAATGGAGACGCTGAAAATGGAAATGCTGAAAATTCACAAATTTCGTCCTTGGTAAAATTTCATAACTTAGTCATGTGATTGGTGAGAGGCTGGACGTCACGCCCATGATTAGCCTTGACCCCATAAAGTGTTGACTGTTTTGGATATCCACTATTTTGAACCTTACCAGATCTAACGACTAAAGTCAATTCTTTCAATGATTTGAAAAAATACGCACTTTTTAATTAAACAGACTGTGGATATTACTTAAACTATTCACACACTACATATTAGGACATCAACGATCCAGATTCGCGATAGGCTAAGGATGCAGTTTTAATTTAGATACGGCAGCAAAGCTGGGGGGTCATTCACAAAATATCTAATACAAAAATAATATGACAAAATTATAATGCAATCCTGCCAGTTTTGTCCGAGATTCAACATGGATTATGCAATAATTCAGTACGCCTATTCGGGATTTTGCACATTGGATAATATTTACCCAGACATTTCTTGAGTGAAACCCCAGGAAAGTTAATATACCGTATTTAACTTAAAATACAAACTTATAAGTCTTTCTCGAATATGTGCGCAAAGAGGATTGGGGGTTCTAATTACCATTGCTCTCGTTTTGAAGCTTCACCAATTTCGTTCACTCCACATTAACTCAGTTCATTCAGCTTTATAAATGACTAGCTAGCTACACACTGTGTTGGATATATATGAACAAATAGTTTTTGCACAGTAATTCCAATGCAGCTGAGTGCTTCCTAGAGAAAACGTGTCAGAACAAAGCGACAATGCCCAAAGCACTCTCAGCAGTCCTGATGGTAGAACACTGTGACATATATCATTACCATTTTATATAAATCTAGATGTCAGGACAATATTAGCAATCATATTTATGGGTTGTGGACTGAAAGTAGATAAGCATGTGTAAATGTGTACAGTTTCAGTAGGTAATCTCACCTCTTTCCCTCTCCCTTTTCTCCTCTTCCTTCTGTCGCTCGCGTTCCTGGAACCTCGCCCATTCCACACGATATTTCACCTGTTCCAAGGCCTGTTGGAAACAATAACTACTACACCAACACATCCAGCAGGAAAACAAACGAGAAAACATGCGACTTAAACTAACAGCAACAAACACTGTGGTATGTACCTGCAATATTACCATTGCTAATTTGCTTTCATGAGAAACAAATGGTGAACTTTTTGTTTTCGCAGGCAGCTGATTAACCAGCTTTGAGTTAATGTAAATTACGATGAACCAAACGTTAAAAAATCTTATGACATTCGATGTAACTTCTAATTTCCCCACTACGTGTCTACTAGCAACAATGCGGTGGCTCAGCAGTTAGAACACAGGACTGACAATCAAGAGGACCGGGGGTTCGAGTGTACCTGCTTCATCCACCCTGTTGTGCTTCAGTTCACTCAGCTGTATAAATAAAAACCTGTCAATAGACAGCGATGGGATTCCAGTGATGCAATTATAAGAACGAACAACTTTCGTGCAGAAACATGTCTGCTGGGGGCAAAGTGTAACATGGTTTGAGCAATGAATTTATGGGGTGGTCGGGGCGTTGTAAACATTAAACACTTAACACTGCCTTTTACTTTCATTCAGGGTTCATACCGAAAGCATGAGGTAAAATTAAAAAACATTAAACGGGAAAACAGCATAATTTTTTTTAAATTTCAAAACGTCTCAACATTATTTCAAAAACTTAAAAAATATTTTATGCCAAATGAAATGTTTATTTCCAATAGACTGTATGCCACTTGTACGTCTATCAGCACATGCAGTTGCACACTGAAAAAAGCTAATTGACAGCAACAAATGTATCTTAATAAGAGCCACCTACCCCTTTTTGTTTTACATATAATATTTTTATTTTAAATATTGTAGAAACTACAACATTTTCTCATCTCCACTGTGTACATCAGGGCTTCAAGTTTGAAAACAACAGGCGTGCAAATATGCCAAATACATTTAGGCGAGCGATTTGTTAGTTGCTTTTTTTACCGTGTCATGGGGCCACTATTTCCCATTCGGATTTTGTCGTTGTCGTCATTTAATTGTTACTTGTTGGCGCTATGACTTTTGTACAAAGAAATAAATGTTTACTTTAGTAAACCCCATACATTACAATTGGTGAGACAGTTTTAAATTGCAACATGTCATCGATCGCCGTAGGTGTAGCCTAGGCAAGGCCAATGGCAATGCCGAGGCAGTGTGCTGTGGCAGGGCAGTGGCTGCGACACGGCACTGGTTTCGTGTGCGACTTAGCTTTGGCGGTTTGAAAATTGAAGTTGAGATTCACAAATATGCCATGTATAAGAATTAGATGTATAGCCATAACTCATAAATGCTGCTTAGTAGGCAACACTAATATAAACTGGTGTGAAATGGCATGCTTCCATTGCATCATAATGCCCAATGCACAACTCATACTTGGTGCGCAAAAATATTAATTCGTCATCCACACATGAAACAGTTAATCAATATTAAGTGATACCGGAGATGTGCATCGTGAAATTATATGTTCATAGCGGATGAAAGACGAAGTGGAACAATTACTACAATTGACGTTTTCAATGTTTAATCAACTTTTACACTCCGTGTCAACTCATATGCACGTTCGGTATCTCAGATCCAGGTTATTATTTTCAATTCCCATTACAGCCAATCAGATCGTAGCGAAATATTGTTGATCCCTTAGCTATTCCATAACTGTACATGTAATTTATTCAGTTTGACATACAACAGTTTGTGACATTTAAACATAATACACATCGACCCTAGTCCACTCATTTGATAACTTTTTTCTAAACCGCGCGGCCAGCACATCGAGGCTTCAATGGCGTTCTTGCAATCGTGATGCCCTGGTACACAATGTTTGGAGTCCGAGTGGCTGAAGTTACAACATGTTTACAGTTGTTACAGTTGTTACTATTAATAAGCAATGCCAGGCAAAGAATTATAGTAACTTAATTTAGTCGATTTGCTTTAGCTGCGGCAATGCCATAACTTTATTCTTGGGTTAATTCTTCACTAAAAACAACAATTTGTTTGCACTCAATCAATGAAATAATTGTTAGTTATTTAGAATATCCATCCCTTGTTTAAAAGTTTTTTCTGATTTTTTTTAAAATAAAAAATTGGCATTAAAGACATAAAATCTTGCCACTATCTGTATACACCTTGAATTGTACTAACTTCTGATTGCCACTGCGATCCTTCGCGACCCAACATTTTTAATTATCGTCCAATAACCACTCATGTCTGAAACTACAATCGCTCTCAGCTCTTAATGTGGCAATTATCAATCAAAACTTGAACAACTTAACAAAATAAAATAAACAGCATGTGAGCTCGCAGCTGCCTCCCAACCACGGAAGAAAGAACTCAATTGATTGGTTCATGTTTGCAGGTGGCAACATCTGGTGATTAAGGTTGAACTATTTTTTTATTAATTATAGCTTTGCAGCGGACTTCTCGGGGAAATTCTTGATGGCAAATTAAAAACTTATTTATTATTAAACAAGCAACCATTGATAGTTGGTGTATTCACATAGCAACACAGAAAATATGTTTTCAGGAACACTGCCATAAATTCAAGAACATCAAAGGGTACTTGAGCCACAAAGTCAAATTCAAGAACACTCGGGGATCTGTGCAAACCCTGCTTCTGTCACTCCACAACGTTACATGTCATCTTACCACTTTTGGGTCCTCTGCTTCTTTGCGTAGCTTTGGCAGTAAATCCTTTGGCGGAATGAGAATCTACAAGAACACCCAAACAACTTATAATTATCAGGGCATATTAGTAGGCGTGGATATCTGCTGTCCTTTCCATTAGAATTCACTCTTCCTCGAACGGAAAACCTACAAATGTTACTTTGACAAAGGAGACCTATTACATTCATCAACGTCAATCCTATACTTTTTTACCAAAATAAACTCAGATCCTTCATTAACTTTGTCCAAGATCAGTTCTAAAATTAGATTACATTAGGTGACTCATCCAAGATAATTTAATTTCTAAAATAATTCGGAAGGCACATTTCAATCAGAATGTTTCATGCATGTATTCGATTTCACAATTCAAAATGAAATGCATGTATTCTATTTCACAATTTAATCAGAATGAAATGCATGTATTCTAGTTTTGTGTTGTTTAACATGAATGCTATGGGAACAACAAACTATAGAATTCATGTGAACAACAAGTCTTTGGATAATCAACAGTCCACAATTTTTCGCCACCACATGACCCATTCCTGTCAAACACATACCATCTTAATTTCATGGGCGGCACCATACTGTTAGATAACCCCACATCATGAGTGTCAGTCTAGCAAAATTCGCTTGCCAAAATTAAAATATATTTGTACACACCTATTCCTGTATTTGCCAACACGGCTATGCTGTTTGCATCCAAACTAAACTTATGCAACATATTTTGGCCTTTGTTTACTAAGCTAGTCCTCTTTCTGGCAAAATAATACATTTGAGACTTTGCGTTGGTTCTGTGTATGCTGGCCTCCCTTAACACGTCACAATAGTCTAGATTATCCGATTTTCATAGAACTTTGCATGCGCTTATCGGTCTAGCTCGCTGGTTAACATGTCAGCCCTCAGTCAACCGGAGAAATGACCGGAATCTCCTACTTTTAGAACACATTCTGAGTAAAACACTGGCGTGACATTCTTGACTTTAGTTGTACATTGTTAGATTTTATTATCTCGTTTAGGTGCACAGCCCCAAAATCATGACTTTTGTTTCGCTTTAACTTATTCTTACTACTATTATTTACTATCAGCAAAAATTTGCTCAATCCATTTATTATCCCTTTTAAGACCGAGTAATTTTCTACATCCAATCTACTTTGTCATCAACCTATAACTATCTACTTATTCTACCTGTCAATATACAACACTTTCATTACACATACCACTGCTACTGAAATTCAATACAACACAAAGCCAACGTTAATCTGTAACATCCCGCAAAAAAATGCCCCGATACACTTTGGATTCCGAGAGTCGAAACAAGTATTTTTCGACTCTCGACTTTTTCGGTTGCAGCACCAACTACTGTATTCACCCAGTTAATGTTAGACCAGTAGGAAACATACTAATATCAATGTCACCATCTTTTTAACTGTGCTTTCCCTATTTAACTCCTTAGCGTTTTCATGCATCTGTTGGCAACTTTAACATTGTATATCGATTTCAAGAGTGCCTGTCCATTTTGTTTTGATGCAATTCTGTGCTTGGGTTTCTGAGTATTTTAGGCGTGACAGAAGTTTTCGTATTATCATTATTATTTCAACATCTGTGACCTGCCTTGCAGCATGACTGAACTGGCCAAACAACAAACCTTTGTGTACTGTTCAACAAGCTTTGTGAAGTAACTAAACAGACTGTGCTGAGGCCGGAGGAAGTCGAACTGGTAGTTGCGCTGCTGTTGGTTCATGAGACTTGTAAGGAACTGGCGGCCGTTGCGAGCGACAAACTGTGCTGTCAACTTCACGACATCCCTAGGGAGCAGCATCAGTAGACGACCCGGGGTCAACAGACGATATTCACAATGCATGTGCATTAGCACTACATTTTTTTACGTCCCACAATTGTGGTTTCATTCTTAGGCAACAGGTGTTGTACATGTTATAAATAATGTATATTCTAAAACTGACTACATCCACATTTACCTAAGTAAAACAACCACTTTCGGAAATTATAATAAAAAATATTTGTATGAAAAGTTTTTAAATAAATTTTCACGTGTTGCAGTGACATCACAAACATATTGTATGGACATCACAAACAAACTGCAATGACGTCACAAATGTGACCCGAAACCTTAGTTTCATTCTTAGCCAATAGGTGTTGTATGTGTTGTGATTGTTGTCCTGTGTACTTGGAACTGAAACACCTATTCCGGAATTGTTATTGGAATTTTTGTGTTTTATTTTTAAGTGATTGGAAATTGGAATTGGTGAATATGCAATTGGTATTTTCAATTATATCATGCAAGTTTTTAAATTCAAATTGTTCGCTACAAAAAACAATAAAAGATAATATGTTGTGTCTATTATATTTGTTTGTCATTATGTACTATAGTATTACACAGTAATTAAATAATGCTGCTCTAAAATAGACGTTCCTTTATTTGGCATTGAGTATGTTTATGGTTGCCCTGTTTGCACGGTATTATATTATTTCGATATGGAATTGATAATTGGAATTGGTATTCGTAATTGGTGTGTAATAGGAACTGACATAACATAATTGACGCCAAGTCTGAGTCTCAGGGTGATCAGGTTAAACATTTTAGTATGACAGGCCATTACACCAAGTGCATGTGTGGCCCATAATGCATTGGTCAATTGGTTTTGACTTTCCACTATTCAAAATGTTTCTACTCACAATTATCTGCTATGTGGTGGCACGTTACATATTGTTGTTATGGCAAATGCCTCAACATTTCAATAGCGGTAATCGTGGATTATAGCCAAACAGAGATTTTTGCAGTTTTCTGTAGCTGTTTGCTAAAATCTATGATCGAGGCAATAGCAGAAATATTCCTTGTTATGACAATGGCAATTATGACGTTATATCTTATTTACACAGAGATTTTTGCATTTGAAATGATGCAGTCGATTTTCAAAAAAAATGAAGGTCATAGTACTGAAATGGTTAAGCCAGACAGGCTCATGTTAGTCTGGGCCGACTGACATGAAACCCGGCCTGGCCATGTCAAACTGAGCCTGCTCAAATGAAGCACAGAATGAGAATCAACTTGGCCATGTCAAATTGAGCCTGCTCCATTGAAGCACAGAATGTGCAGTTAACGTTCAATAAAAATCCAAGGTATTCAGGTGAACTTGTGCTTGTTTACAAAATCAAAATTATTTAATCTAAATTATTCGTACTGCTCAGATTTTGATCAAAGTAGCATTAACATAACTTACACCCCACATCATTCTGCACTAGATTCCTGTTTTTTAATGACATTTCTACCTTTACCAAAGGAAAAATTTTATTTTTAAAATTGGCATTCGAACACTCACAGGTCAAAGGCTGAAATGGATGGTGGATCAGCAACGAACTCGTACTCCGGTGGCGGCTCCTTTGGGACGACTGGCTCGGCAATGTGACCTTTTAGCAGGTCATGGGTGGGGCGTTGAAACAGTAGGGGCTTAGGTGCCGTTGGTTCCTGTCCTGGAAGGGGAAATAACGCACAGGAATATGAAAACTGCCCAATACACATGTAAGTAGGCATATGATGGCTTCTCATCTTGTAATGAAAATGCAAACTGATACAATGACACATTACAAAATCATGAATAGAAAACAACAGGTCAAAGAAGAGACCTCTCAGATTGCCAAGCAGTTCCTTCTTATAAACCAAACCGACTGGCAATGGATGAAGGATAGTGGTGAGTTTGTATATCACAGACACGCACAAATATGTCTACATAATGACATAGCCAGTTATGACTGACTTCATAACTTAGATCTACATAAGTAGGCATGTAAGTTAACTGAGCAATCACAAAATAATTCCCTGGGCAGATTAGAATGTTTGGTTTTGACATAGTTTAACAAATTAAATTACAAGCATTTAATTTAACAGCAAAATCATGCCACCCTGTCATTGTGTCACGTGAGTATTCCGTTTAACCTCACCTTTGCCCTCTTTGAACTCTTTGACCTTGTGCTGGTAGTAGGCATGGTACGGGTCGTTTGGACTGAGAAAATTGAACTTTGGATTATTCAGCTCATTCTGTCGGATTCTTGACTCAAACTCTGGACCATTCCTTGCAACAAAGCTTGCAGTCTTGTCGACAATGTCTGGGCAGATTTAAGGAACCCTAAAAAACAAAGTTGTAACAGCCCATGGCACCAACAGCCCACTTTGCTATGAGCAGTGAGCATTCTGGATTATGTTTTAACAAACACAAATTATGCTTTCTACCTACCTTTCTGATGCAAATGTCAACGTAATTGTTTTTTCTAAACATCAACAATTATTGCACAAATCACGCAAAACAGCATTCATCAATCAATACTTGATAACTAGTACAGCATTCATCAATCAATACTTCATAACTAGTACAGCATTCATCAATCAATACTTGATAACTAGTACAGCATTCATCAATCAATACTTGATAATTAGTACAGCATTCATCAATCAATACTTGATAACTAGTACAGCATTCATCAATCAATACTTCATAACTAGTACAGCATTCATCAAGCAATACTTGCTATTTAGTACAGCATTCATCAATCAATACTTGATAACTAGTACAGCATTCATCAATCAATACTTCATAACTAGTACAGCATTCATCAAGCAATACTTGATAACTAGTACAGCATTCATCAATCAATACTTGATAATTAGTACAGCATTCATCAATCAATACTTGATAACTAGTACAGCATTCATCAATCAATACTTCATAACTAGTACAGCATTCATCAAGCAATACTTGATAATTAGTACAGCATTCATCAATCAATACTTGATAATTAGTACAGCATTCATCAATCAATACTTGATAACTAGTACAGCATTCATCAATCAATACTTGATAACTAGTACAGCATTCATCAATCAATACTTGATAACTAGTACAGCATTCATCAATCAATACTTGATAACTAGTACAGCATTCATCAATCAATACTTGATAACTAGTACAGCATTCATCAATCAATACTTGATAATTAGTACAGCATTCATCAATCAATACTTGATAACTAGTACAGCATTCATCAATCAATACTTCATAACTAGTACAGCATTCATCAAGCAATACTTGATAATTAGTACAGCATTCATCAATCAATACTTGATAATTAGTACAGCATTCATCAATCAATACTTGATAACTAGTACAGCATTCATCAATCAATACTTGATAACTAGTACAGCATTCATCAATCAATACTTGATAACTAGTACAGCATTCATCAATCAATACTTCATAACTAGTACAGCATTCATCAATCAATACTTGATAACTAGTACAGCATTCATCAATCAATACTTGATAACTAGTACAGCATTCATCAATCAATACTTGATAACTAGTACAGCATTCATCAATCAATACTTGATAACTAGTACAGCATTCATCAATCAATACTTGATAACTAGTACAGCATTCATCAATCAATACTTGATAACTAGTACAGCATTCATCAATCAATACTTGATAACTAGTACAGCATTCATCAATCAATACTTGATAACTAGTACAGCATTCATCAATCAATACTTGATAATTAGTACAGCATTCATCAATCAATACTTGATAACTAGTACAGCATTCATCAATCAATACTTGATAACTAGTACAGCATTCATCAATCAATACTTGATAACTAGTACAGCATTCATCAATCAATACTTGATAATTAGTACAGCATTCATCAATCAATACTTGATAATTAGTACAGCATTCGTCAATCAATACTTGATAACTAGTACAGCATTCATCAAGCAATACTTGCTATTTAGTACAGCATTCATCAATCAATACTTGATAACTAGTACAGCATTCATCAATCAATACTTCATAACTAGTACAGTTGATAAAAATACTAGTTAATTGTTCAATACATCCACATCTTATGTAGTAAACAGTTACAGCTCAGCACTATTTTTTAAGATGTCCCCTATTTCACTAAAGAAAGGATATGCCAAAAAAATTAATTTACCCACTTAAAATCCAGCGCTATTGTTGTTACTATTATTGACGCAATCAGTACTATATCACATATTGCCCCTTCCATTGAAGTTGTTTTAATCAACGCCCAATCAAGTCAACCCATATAACCAGTTACTGTGACCTCTCTGGGCTCTGATGGTGTAACAACAGATCAGTAATCCATCTTAATTCCACCAATGGACATTTGGGCGAGTTATTTTTACTTTCTGATTTTACATTGATGTCAAAATGTATTTGATTGTGGTCACTGTCACTCAATGGTTCATGTATTTTTACATTGTCCACTAATTCATTTTGTGATGATAAAACTATATCTAATACTCTCTAGAGATTTCCATTGTATGTGTCCATGGTGAAAATATCCCATTACGATACATTCCCGTTTACTAACTTCCTTTATAGCATTTTATATTTTTGTGTTATCCTCTTCGTTTATGGTTGGACTTCGGTAAACTAATCCAATAGTTAATTTTGAATTTCCTGAAACTATTTTGCACCAAACAGCTTCATCATAACCTGCTTTCCTTTCTAATTTTATTTCATAAGCCTGAATAGATTCTTTAACATATAAAATAACCCTCCTCCCCTTCTTCCTATTCGATCTCTCCTAAACATTTCGCATCCTGTCAATCCTAATTCAGCATCTGTTCTGTCTGTGTTGGCCCATGATTCGGTAATGCCAATTATGTGAGGGTCAATATCTTCTACCATAATGTTTAATTAATTTTTCTTATTTACAATACTCCTAGCATTTAAACACACACATTGTAAATTATTAGAAAGGTTAATTAAAGACCATATGGTGGACTCCCTCGTTAAGCATAAATTATTAAATTCATCTCAACATGGATTCCTTAAAGCGAGGTCATGCTTAACAAATATGTTATGTTTTTGGAAGAAATCACTAAGTGGATAGACGTGGGATCGCCAGTAGATACTGTCTACTTAAATTTTCAGAAAGCTTTTGACAAAGTGCCACATCAAAGAATACTACTTAAATTAAAAGCTCATGGTATTGGGGATAGCATAACTGACTGGATAGAACAATGGCTGACTGACAGAAGACAACGAGTTGTAGTAGATGAAGAATTGATTTTGAGTGGGGTACCTCAAGGATCAGTATTAGGACCTATATTATTCTTAATATATATCAATGACTTGGACGACAGTATAACAAGTAACATACTGAAATTTGCGGATGACACAAAACTGTTTAGAAAGGTTAATACTGATGGTGATAAACAACATTTACAAAACGATCTAGACAGATTAGTGAAATGGTCTGAGAAATGGCAGATGTTGTTCAATTTTGGGAAATATAAATGCCTACATACAGGACATGGGAACTTGGGTGTAAACTATAAAAAGGGAGATACTGTTCTGGGTACTACTGTAAAAGAAAAGGACTTAGGAGTTATAATAAGCACTGATATGAAAGTTTCAGAGCAGTGTGGCATTGCAGCTTCAAAGGGTAATCAAATACTTGGATTGATTAGAAAGAAACATAACATACAAGAGAAAAAAGTTAATTATACCTCTTTATAAAGCAATAGTTAGACCTCATTTAGAATACTGTATACAAGCATGGAGACCATATCGTAAGAAGGATAATATAGATACGCTTAAACGCATACAAAGGAGAGCAACTAAATTGATTCCGGAACTGAGAGACCTTAGTTATGAAGAACGCCTGAAAGAATGTGGTTTAACAACTCTAGAGACAAGGAGGTTAAGAGGAGATCAGATTGAAGTTTTTAAGATATTGAATGGGTATGAAAATATTGATAGAAATGTGTTTTTCTCACTCAAGAAGGATAGCCGAACTAGAGGACGAGGTAAAATTAGTAAAGGCTCAATGTAGATTGGACATCAGGAAGCGCTCGTTCTCACAGAGAACAATAAATGAATGGAACAAATTGTCTACAGATTGTGTAACTGCTAGTATCGTGAATATGTTTAAAAAACAAGGTTGACACATATCTCAGGAGGGCGGGTTTTAAGTAGATGAACATTGTTGGACTCTCAATAAGCCAATGGTTTCCTTGTCCACTTGCCATCTGGGCCTTTGGCTTTGATGGCAAACCTTGTTAAATCTATAACCTGCTTCAGACATGTTTTTCGGATATTTTGTTATTGGTTTATCTGTACCAGTGGCCTCTTGTCCTGCTTGGAGCACCTCTAAGTAACCCCCCTGCGCTTCTAGTGTAAATAGTGTTAACTACCAAAAATATTAGTTATGCTACCCATGCCACTGTCTACTGCTGCTGTGAGTCCATAATACTGCTGCCCCCTTTCCACTTAGATGAAGCCCGTCCTTCATGTACATATCAGCCCTTCCAACAAAACTTCCCCACAAATCCACAAAACCTACTTCATCTTCCCTACATAGCTTCTCGACTAGCATGTTAATTGCCATACCCCTGCAATTTCGATATCTATGACCCCTCCTTCCTATTACTGGTAAAATCTCTGACAGTATTACCTGCTCAACCCACATCTGCTTTAGTGTTCTGACCAAATTTCTGTATTTCTTAACTATGGCAGTTGTACCCTCCCTCTCTACGTTATTTGTCCTATGTTTACTAAAACAGATCCACCCTTGCCAGAACCCACGATGTTTTCTACACTCTCAGTTATCGCCTCTATTTTGGCCCCAGGCAAGCAAACTACCACATCATCTCCCTTGTTTAAGACTCTGTCGGTCTTCCTAACTATTGAGTCCCCCACAAACACCCTCGCTCTGTTTCTCACCCCCTCTATCACTGCCTCGGAATAGATCTTCCGATGGATCCCCTCCATCACATTCTGTCCTGCAGCCTTGTCACTTGGTGGCAGACTGTTATTTCTCTCACTCATCAACGTGACACCTACCCTCCCGTATCCCTTACTCCCATCGCCTTAACTATTGTCTCCCCCCGACTCCTTCACTAATGTCTCCCCCACTCCCCTTTCCTTCGATCCATTTGTCTTTCATCCCATTTCTTTCCTTTATATAATATTGACAAAAATCATGTACCCTCTGTTAAGACAAGTACCCAAATCGATTTGAATAGAACTCGTTTGAAAGAGTTTATAAATATAAACATCTACATAAAAGATTTTTTAAAAATCCAATTTAAATTTAAAAAAAATTATTTTTAAATCGTGATTTTTTTCAACCCTGCGTACACGTGTTTACGAATCCACACCAGCCTACATCACTAAAAATCAACAACAGCCTGCATCATCCAGAATCACTTTTGCTGTTCGGCTATTACAGCTGAATATTCCAGATGGTGCAATATAACATGCCTCAGTTTAATTCACTTGATTAATCAGTTAATGATAAATCACCTACTCAGTTTTCAGACAATAATAAAATATGATACATCTATACTATATTTGTGTACATAACGGCAATAATGCATTGCACAGCCTCAAGAGTAGACAACAACACCATGTGTACTATTTTAATTTAGTTCTTATTTTCTGATAATAGATCCAACATTTTTCTTCTTCCAGTTGCATGCATCAAAAGCCCGAGTTGTCTGACAAAACCAGACTCATGGACATGGTCCAACCCGCAACAAATATGCAAAAACAACACAAATTAGGTCATGCAGTAATAACATGCTTTTTAAAATGGATGTTGTGCAAACAATATTTTGTGGACTAGTAAGGTCCAAGATGGACTAGTAAATTTTGTTTATTACTAGTCACGCTGTCTCACAAAGAAAATATTCTAGTTCCAGCCGTAATGCAGAGCTTATGATAGGCTGATTAAAGCAGATTGTTTTGTATAATTTTTATACTAAAGTTTTCAAGATTATTAATGGATTTACTGACACCAAGAGAATATTCAAGCTAAATTACACCCCTGTCCAGGAAGACACAAGTCAATAGTACGGCACCACAGTCGACTAGATGAACGCCACAAATTCTTTTCACAGCAAGTAATCGAGCCATGGAATACCCTACCAGGTCCAAGCAACTGTGTCTGTGTCAATGCACTAACACTAGTAACAGTAAACAATTTCAAAACAAAATTACTGTCATAACCACTGATTATATATGAGCCAGTAGGCTCCCTGTCCCAAACCCGTTTTTGCTTTTGCACTATACTGGAAAGCAAGCTTTCAAATACAATCATGCAAATTTGAGGACTTGTGGGTACTCAACTTCATTCCGTCTTGTTTTTAATTCTTACCTCATTTTATCTATGCGAAAATTCATTCCATCACACAGCACCCCTTAAGGTACATAAAGCGCAGATATGATTATCAAATATTGCATTTTAGGACACGTGCAGTCGAAAGAGCCCTGCACAATGCACCAGCGTACGCTGTTATCGCCTTCCGCGGTGACGGCGGCGCTTGGGGCTCCAGCAAAGGATACTTCTAACTTCTGGTGGTGGGTATATAATTCCGATCACTGGTTTTATCGGTGCTGCTTCCTTCACTTCTGTTGAATGGATGTCCGCATCTATTTGTATCGGCGGCATGTTGTTGGATATTTGTATTTGCTATCAATACTTCAGAACATTTTCATCGCGGAAATGTTCAACATGGCGCTGCTATCCCACAATTCTGTTCGCCCTGTTCATTCCTGATATCACAAAACAAACTGTTTGTACGATTGTGTAGTGGTCCAATGATTGCTCAAGTCTCAAAGTGGTTTACTCCAAACAGCCCAAACTTGGCCTAACGCAGGAGTTTGTGGTGGACTGTGCGCATGCGCTGTGGGTGGTACATTCGATTAAAAGACTAGTATCATCAATGTTGCTGAAATAGTTTTTATCTGATAGTTTTATTTATTTTATGTATAGGATGTTTAACGAAAGTTTTTAGTAGGTTGGTTATGTGTATGGATACTGTCGCTGCCTTGCCACATGCACACATAGACAGTCTCCATACCCACACCATGAATAAGTTTACGCTGAGCACTGTGTTTTAAAGGCAGTTTAGGTGAGGAGGTGTGGTGAAAGGGAGTTCCATAATAGCTTCTTGAAATGATTTTGGGTTTTTTATGTTGGTAATTTTTGGTGGAATCGTATTCCATATGCGAATGGCTCTGGGATAAAATAAAAAGACCATTGCATTTATACGACACTTTGGGGCTATGTATTGTCCACGGTGATCTCAATAATGTTGTTTAGAAATTTGTAGAAGGTTGTGGCTTGTTTGATAATGCGCCTTCGTTCGAGGGTTGGCCATCCAAGGGCAGTAATTAGATCTGCTGGATTTGTGTTCCGTCTGTAATAATTTTTAACAAATCTGGCAGCAGAGTGTTGCACTCTTTCAAGGCTTTTAACTTGTGAAAAGGTGTGGGGATTCCATATGGGTGAAGTGTACTCAAGTTTTCGCCGGATTAGCATGTTGTAGGCTGTTTGTTTAACTTCGGGTTTACATGTGCCAAGAGTTCATTTAATCATGCCTAAACATTTCGAAGATTTTGAAGTTATGTCAGTGACGTGATTTGTCCAGGTTAATTTGGAATCCAATTTTACTCCGAGGTATGAGTGGCTGGATACGGTGGATAATGGCTGGCCAGAAAGCGAGTACTTGTGTGTGCTGGGTTTAGTTTTGTTTAATTGTTATTGGAAGGTGGACGCATTTAGATACATTAAATTCCATTTGCCATTTGTCTGACCATGTTTGGAGTTGGCTTAGGTCAGTTTTGATAATTTCTTGGTCGGTTTTGGAAGAAATTTTACGATATATAATACTATCATCTGCAAAAAGGCGTATAGAACACGAACACGCGCGAAATTCAAACGGGCGCACGGACAAAACAATAAGTTTTACATTCAGCAAATAGCTACTAAGCTTAAATAATAAAAAAAAAATACATGGAACTCTCTCCAATGCAAAATTCAACGGTAAATAGTGTGTGTATCACAAATAATTACGCTACTGCATCTGTTAGAGGTCCCCCAAACTTAATTCCCACTGACCATTTCACCATGCAGTGCCCTAAATTGATTATGAATTCTAAAAAAAACATTGCGCAGTGGTATAAAGGACTGGTTGGCCAGGCAACGCAGTTGTTGTTTACTACTTGTTATGTCATTTGTGCACTTCAGCATAACATGGGCGAATCCAGAACCTGAAAAGGTGTTGCCCAGCGTGAACTCATAAGCACAGTCCCCTTCTAATAAGTTCATCCATTATACAAAGGTGCAATGACAAGTAGCGGATCAACCAATAGGCACTATAAGCACTATAGGCACTACAGGCACCTGCCTAGGACCCACGAAGGCAAGTGGCCCATATTTATGACAAGCCGTACAGACGATCTTTTTTCATTTTACAATTTGTTCCAATTGTTTCAACTTTTTATAACAACTAGGCTTGACGTAACGCTCTATAAAAACATACACATATACTTGTTTTGAATATATAAGGTTAAGGAAGTAATTTTTTTCTCGTATATTTAACACATTTTAATTATTCCTACTTTTATGACAAGACTGGCTTGCCGAACATCTACCACAAAAAGGGCGATTATTGTCACGTGGCAAATAACGAGACATGCGTCAGCAGACGCTCAATAATAATGTCTTGTAATCATACAAAGTCGGTTTTTATCAAGGTATATATATCATAAACGTGTTCCATGTTATATTATATATCAAAATATATTTTGCTCAGACAAGACTTTGTACCGTTGTCGTAAACAGACACTGTGATGTCTCTAACGCGGGTCACGGTGGTTTTTGTCTTATATGTAATACATGCCATTTTCACAAAAAGCTGAAGATACTTTTGCGCGTCGGATCTATATTCGAAATAAGTACCAGTTGTTTCATCCATGGAGTGTGAAGAAGTTGTTAGAAACGTTTTCTTTCAGTTAATGACATCGAACTACGGAAATGCGGTTCTCAAAACGAGGCTATATCGCCGGAATTTGCCTTAAAAGAGCCTCTTCCAAAAGGCCTCACTGTACGGTAATATGCAACGCATTAAATGTATAAAAATTACGAGGCCGTTCGATTAGTTGCCTGTAATTATTATTAAGAGCAATTGCGGACATTTTCGTCCGATAAAACTACGGAAATGCGGTTCTCAAAACGGGGCTAGCGCCGGAATTTGCCTTAAAAGAAAGAGCCTCTTCCAAAAGGCCTCACTGTACGGTAATATGCAACGCATTAAATGTATAAAAATTACGAGGCCGTTCGATTAGTTTCCTGTAATTATTATTAAGAGCAATTGCGGACATTTTCGTCCGATAAAATTAAATATGGCGTATTTACAAAAAGGCCACCTGGCGATTAACATCGAACTAGATGTACGAAAATATGTGTAAAAAAACCTGTTTATGCATACTTTGTCTTCGAAAAAGTCACATGTTTATACTCCCATTGGACGATATATGATTTTATAAAGGATTAATGACGTATCGAATGTAAAATTCACCGAGATCACAAAATGAGGCAAAATCTGGCGTGAGGCAAAAACTACACCGGTAACTATGTCTAAGTCAGTAAATAGCATGTGTATGAACTTTTGTCATTACAAAGACGTTTCACAATTGCTTCCCAATAATCTCATACTGATATGTGTACCACCTGATTACAAAGTTTTATACAATACTCAAACAGCTTCCAAGAACGTCCACACAGTTTTGAAGAACTCCGTCACGTGCATCACGACGAATAAGTTCAAATAATTCGCGAGGTGGCACTAGCGTCTAGATCAACAACCTTGCCAAGTGGATGAGTGGATTAGCATTGATTTTATTGTTAGTTTTGACAAATTGTCCCCACTATCAGAATACGTACCAACGCTGGTGTACACCGCCATATACGATAGCAGCGTAACTAAGTGTATCTTCCTGTCCAACTTCATGGTTGCTGCACTGACTGAGCTGTCCTGTGGAAGCGACAAAAACATCATTGAGTAAGATCCGTGTAAAAATTAAATGTTAGTTATTTGAAATAAAACCACAGTCACCTTTGCCACTGGGAAATGTGGCATCCGATATTCTTTAACATCACAATATACATGAATATCAATTAACTGGCCTCCTTCGTGAAAGTTACTCTAGTCTCGTTCTAAGAAGAAAAAAACACCAAATATTATACCTTTCAATTTTGACCCTACCAGGTAAATCATTTTGAAATGGTTTATTATGTCGATATATGAGCGGTCAGCAATTGCCTATTAATTTTGACCAAGGATGTTGGTGCATTATGGGATACTGCCTGCGTTTGTCAAACAGGCATGTGAATATAACAGATCACCAGTTCAAAACACGTTCAAAGGCAAATTAGGGTTCTGTGGACGCCTCCTGTGAATCACAGTGGTGAACTCACCGTGTCCTTCCAAAATCAATAACACGTATCAGACACCAACGCTGTGATCTTGCTTTCGAGTTTCTCTTGCCAGTTTCGTGAGAAATTAAGAAAATATGACACTGCGCTATAACTGATAAAACCATGCTATACGCAATGAACACGTTAAGTATATGACTGTTTATACCACTTTTTGAATTACTGGTCTGCATCAAAGCAGCCACACCAGTCGTCCTGCCGGCAATATTCACCGCCCATTCGCAAGTTTGGTCGTGTATCTTTCGGAAGTCCACGCCACGCCATTCATACATGCAATTTTATGACTGCAATCAGTGGAAAGCCCATTGTCAACACACTGTAATCAGTGCATTGGTTCAGTCCACCGTTCAACCGCGTGTGTCCGTCCATGCGCGCGTGCGTGGGTACGTGCGTGCATAATATGCTGCATCTACACATTTCCTCAGCATGGGTTTGTCAACATGCCGAGTGGTGTCGAGTTAGCACTAGTTGTCAGAAGAAACGGAAAAGAGATTTATTTGGATAAGTAAGAACATAAAGGTCATGAAGGATAATAAATCACCGGGAGTGGATGGAATTCCTCCAAAACTACTAATGGAAACAGTATAACAAATCAGATTACCACTTGCAAGAGTGTTAAACTTGTCATTAAAAGAGGGAGCTGTTCCTTTTGAATGGTAAGAAGCAAACATCATGTATATATATATATATATATATATATATATATATATATATATATATATATATATATATATATATATATATACAATTTATGCCTAACAAGGAAGTACACCATAATTTATGGTCTATAATTAACCTTTCTAATAATTTATAAATCACTGACATCTATGGTTCTCTGACTTATTCCTCGGACCCTTTTTAAATAATGGTATGATATTTGCTTCTTACCATTCAACAGGAACAGCTCCCTCTTTTAATGACAATTTTAACACTCTTGCAAGTGGTAATCTGAATTATGTGTGTGTATATATATATATATATATATATATATATATATATATATATATATATATATATATATATATATATATATATATATATATATATATATATATATATATATATATATATATATATATATATATATATATATATATATATATTATATATATAATTGATGCCTAACAAGGAAGTACACCATATGGTCTATAATTAACCTTTCTAATAATTTATAAATCACTGACGTCTATGGTTCTCTGACTTATACCTTATATATATATATATATATATATATATATATATATATATATATATATATATATATATATATATATATATATATATATATATATATATATACTGAACATACAGCTACTATAATTTTTCTTTGATGTTTGCAACAGACGTTTCACTACACTGTGTTTACCCGTACGAATAGAGTTAATCGCACACCGAAGATTAAAACACAAAGATAGAATTGTACATACATCGATGCCAAACAAGCATAGCAATGAGCGTCCGGTAGAGCATCCCTGTAAAGGCCCCTTCACACGAGCGATTTATTGCCCATTGGTCGGTCGACACACAGTCGCATAACTATTAAACGCAGCTAAATTATCGGGTCACACCTGGAACGTGTCTAGACACTGCAACACTCGATCATGGCGGTCGCTCATTAGCCGCTTCAAACTGTAGCCCGACAGACGCACGACTTGGACCCAGCAGCAATTATAACCACTAATTATAGCCACTAATTGGCCGCGCTAATCGGTCTTGCGAGGGTGTTCACACGACAACTAATCGCTCGTGTGAACATACCTTAACTTAACTGTCTATAAAGAAATCGACATCCATTGTCCCCACTGAAACTCACACCCGTTATGGAGTCATACGCGGACTGTGCAGTGCAGACTCTCACCACTATGACAAATGTACAGCCGCGCACTGACAAACACAGGGAAGAGTAGATGCCACTATCACTGCTTGCCCAGCAAACACAATACTGCTTTAAAAACATCAGAAAAATGTTTCCTCAAATGTTATAAAAATTGTTTTTTGAAAATGTTATATTGATGTTAAAATGTTAACTCTTGGAAACATTGTAAACACGTTTTTGAAAAATGTTTTATTAAAACATATATAACGTCATAAAAACATTTCCATGAAATATCATGAAAACGTTTTTGAAAATGTTATAATGATATCAAAATGTTGCCTCTTGGAAACATTGTAAAAACGTTTTTGAAAAATGTTTTATTATAACATGTATATAACATCATAAAAACATTTTCCTAAAATGTCATGACAGTTTTTTTTAATGTTATAATGGTATCAAAATGTTGGAGCTTGAAAACGTTCTAAAACACCTTTTTAATGTATTAAAACATACAAACAAAATCATCAAACAGTTTTGACAAAAGGTCCATAAACATCACAACAGTGTAAGTTTAATGTTTTATTATAATATTTAACATATTTACAATGTTCAAAATCGAATTGCAAAGACATGAATTATTCCTCATTGGACTTAAAATCGAATTACAAATAAATTAATCATCCGACTCAGAAGAATCTCCACGTGGTCGTTTAACGTGAGTACTACTGGTGTCACCTGCAGGTGCCATCCTCTTCCTGCCTTGCAGCCCTTGCCTCTGGAGAAATAAGTACACACGTCAATGGAAATATACTTATTGAGACCACTTTGCACAGCAAATGGTCTCGAAAGGATAGTTTTCCCTTTTGCTGAACAAACTCATAAGGCCATGAGTCATCAGCGGCCGCATAATGGACCTGCATTATCTAGCAAGGCTTGCACGTAACTTCTAGTGACGAAAGAATTTTAATCTGTGTAAAATAAATATATATTTTATGACAACTCTATTTCAAAGGAACGAAGTTTGATAATTTCTGTATTATAAAGTTGTTTGTGACAACCGAAAATAAATAGGTAATTTATTTTCTTTTGGATTATTTAAATTTTTGGTTCCCATGTTATAATGTTGGATCAAAAACCAGTTACAGTCAGAGTATCTGAAGCGAAATTGTCTTGAAGGAACATAAAACATTATTGACTAAACAATTATGAATTATGAAGCTGGACCATTTTGTTATTCATATATTCATTAAATATGATATTTCACACCTTTAAGCATATTTTGAAATGTCACAATAATTCCTAGAAATAGGTTCTGTATAGAAAGCCTTCAAAATTAATTTAGACTCGTTAAGTTACTTTCGGAAATACAGTAAAAAAAGCAATGCCAGTTTATAATTGATTTAAACATATCTTTAACGTACTAAATCAATATTTACCAATCTCTTCCTTATGCCATCATCTTCACCCAACTGTTTTTCAAAATTGCTCAATTCATTGAGTGTGTTCAGTTTTTTGCCATTAGGCAGAATAATGTCTATAATGTCGAGTCATTATCTGGCTGTGAAGTGACGAGAGATAATTTTATCTCCTGCATTGTTCTCTCCAATTTCTCTAGCTTGGCCAGAACTGAAAAAATTAGGCAATTATATCCACTTGAATCGATGCAAGCAATTTTAGGTTGGGGCTTCCCCCTGCTAGCTACTCCCAAATGGTGAGAAAGAAGTACATTTATTTATGGGAATTGTGCCAAGGCTAGAAACATTGTCAAATCCTCATTTGGGGTTACCTGATTACGGAATGACCAATGTGAGTCCTCCCCTGCCAGCCACCCCCAAATGGTAAGAAAAGGGGCATTTATTTAATGGAATGATGCTCATTTAATTGACGCTTATTTAATGGGGTGATAAGAAGGATAAAACAGTACGGAGTGAGTATGGAATGACCAATGGTATATTAGCACTTGGCCTACATGTAAAAAAGTATAAAGTAGTACATTGAATGCATATGGAATTCGAGATCAACTGTGATCTGCCAAGACTCTCCAGTTGCCGTCCACCGCCCTGTAGACGTTGTTGTTGGCCCAGAACTTGCGGCAGTTTACGTTGGGCCTGGGACGAGCTGCAACAAGGTCGAAGTGGTGGGTCTGTATGCTTAGAAGAGCTGCAATGAGATATACATCTGGGCGAATCACTGCCACTTTCAGTATCCAGTGCTGTATTGAACAAAACATGTTACAATTATGCATTGTTATCTATTAGTCTATTTGACATGAAAGTCACAGTGACATGACACATTTAGGATATACATATAGACAGAGACATCACATTCTTACAATAGCAGATATAGAGAAATCAAGCAGACAAAACTAAGACTTCTTCAATAAATAGCCATTACACCTGTACAAGTGAATCAGATGACATTAATTTTTTTGACCAGATTATGTTATAGTATTTAACAAGTGTGATAGACATGTGTACAGTAAGTGTACGATACTTTTGATATTAAAATCATAGAAAACAATTTATTAATTTTTTTATTTAACACACTGCGTACTTAAATTATACAAATACTGAGTAACAGACAGCAGCATATTAAAAGTATATCGATGTTAGATACGTGTGCAGGTTCATGTTGAAAAAATGTGCATGATTAATTTTCCGGAAAACTCGTTAATCCAGACACATACAGTGGGGATCAAGGTGTCAGGATTAAACAAGTTCCACTGTATCTTGTTGTACATTAACTATATGTTATGTATTTTTGCACTAATTGTTACCTGAGAAACTGAAAGGAAGTGGAGGGAGTGCAATTGTTTCCAAAGTATCTGGAGTTTCCTCAGCTTCTGAATATGAAACTATGCGTTTGTCTAGGTAGAATACCTACACGCTCTTGAAGTTAAGCCTAAATTAAAATTTATATTTGTCCAGAATCAGACACAAAAGTCTGTCATACCAACAGCATGTTCACAAATCAAATTTCAAAACCATTTGTGAAAATAGAAAACATGTACGCCACAGTAACTTCCCATCAAATAAGATAGAATAAGAAATGTGCTGCAAACACATGTACACACTATACTTATGAATGTTGAATAATGTATGATACAAGAATTTGCATTTTATTTTATTTGAATAAAAAGGCCATGTACAAATATTTGGATAAAAGTAATGGTCATCTTTAAAATTACGCAACATAGGCACCTCTCATTAGAGACAGCTCTACTTGGAAGATGTACATATTGGATGGTAAAAGCATATATGTTATGGGGCATTTAAATTTTCATTACCATCCTCTCTACACTCCTCAGTAACTACTGCCGGTGAATCAGGAGATTGGTAGTGTTTTGGCTTTTGGCAATGCCGCTTCCCCTGTGCTTCATCTGTTTCAAGATTTGATGTATCCTCCGCCTTTTTCGCGTACTTGGAAGCTGTCTCATAGTCGGGGTACTCTGAATTATTCTGGAAAATGTCTCAACTTACAACAAAAACAAAGGATTTCCTTGCCTAAATGGACAGATGTTTAACAATTATTGGTTGGCAGTATACAATACATTTAGAATCAATGACGCCTATTGTCACACATTCATAAACGGGTTCATGACAATATCATGAGTTAATTTGTTGGTAAATTGTTGTAAAGCATGCATATGAAATGTTGGCTGCCTTTTCTTTTTCCATTTCTAATTTATTACAAAATAGCCATTCTAAAAACAATCACATTTTGATAATTCTCTATCATGAGAACATGACTGCAACAATCCACCCCTCCTATATTCAATTTTACACATCATGAATCTAGTATGTAACTATGAATAAAGTGCATTACTAGTTTTGCCTATGATGTGTTCGCATCATAGGCAATTATGCTGTCCACTGCTCCTTGTCAGGCATTTCATTCTTCTTTATTTTTCTTCATCTGGTCCTTTCCAGATGGCCAAGAGTAAATTTTCTGCTAAGTTAAACAAATATGACAAATATAACTAACATTAAATTAAATAGTTAATGTAACAAGTTGACAGTATCTTTGCCTATTTGTAGATGTATTTAAGTATATCTATTAAGAGACAAAAATTTTGGCTATTAGATATTTGATATACAGGTTTTCTTAGAATATAACCCAAATGTTTTTACACGAACCCTCCCCCTCTCCATTAAAACAAATTCTTATGTAGTCAGTCTGAGTAATGTTTGCAAATAACCAATTAAGCCACACTAAGCATTCCACAAAAAAAATTGCATTTTTACTTACCCCATCTCCTCTTTTATTATCCATGATACTGGTATGCATTCCACTTCCACAACGTCACCTTCTTTGAAAAGAACAATAGAATATGGCATGGCCACTCTGGAACCAAGGAGATGTGAAATCAAATCAAAACTCTTTACAAATCAGCTTGTTGTACAGTCTTACATAGAGGAAGCTTATACTATGCTTTCAAGTAGTTGAAAAATTTAATATTAATTACACTGACATTCAACGAATTCCACAGGTCTGTCCCATACTAATACATAATCAATGACATAGCCCAAGCTTCTATCAGTTGATGCCTAGGTTCTGGAAAAGTGAATTTGTTTTTATATGCAGAATGCATTTCTATGCCTTACAAATAACGTATGAATGTTTCATTGATCTCTATATTTTAATGAATATAATATTATGTTAGCTATAACAGATGGCTCAAGTATCATGGCTATTTACATAATACAATATGATTTTACAATAGGCATTAACAAAGTAAGCACGTGTGCGTGCGTGTGTACCTCAGTAGTCATGAAGGAGCTGAATAAACACAATGTCGCTGCCAGAGCCCATCCTTATACATCTCTTAGCTATGATTTTTCCTTCCACAATTTTCATTTCATAGTTTGTTCTCCGTACGTTGCAGCCACCAATAGTCCGAGAATCACAGGTGTGCATAAATAAAGCCCCTGGTGAATGGCAAACCCTGCATTTGTATGTGTCTGCTTGTCTGTTCTCCAAACAAACCACTTCACAGCACTGTCCAGCACTAGATCTGTATGCATTATCTGGCCGTCTATGATAAATATGTCTTTGTAGAATTGGATAGTCCTCTTCGTATTGTTTCTTCGAACTCTTTTCACAATTTGGGCAGCAGGATTTCTGCCACACCTCACCTTTCTTTTAAGATGTTGCATATAGTTTTAATATTTCCATGCTGTGCAACTATCTAGATCCCAAACGTGTTGTGTTTCTCTTGCAATGTGTGTAAGTGTGTGCACATTATAAACTAAGAACTCTCTTCCATAAAGCTCTGCATATCTGCTGACAAAATGTTGCAGTAATTGGTGAGCATAGTTTCCATACTGTGTAAAATACACATGGCCACGCTTAATGCCATGAAGTGTTCATAGTTGTGTTGGGGAAGTATACCTTTGATGACGAATTTTTCAGTGTATAATAATTTTTTTCAAAATTCAGTCCACCGTACAACTGCATACAGTCTTCTGGGCTTTCTAGCGAATTCCCTTGGAATATCCTTACGAATATTGATTAGATTGGCACTAACCTTTTAATTTTGAGAGGGTGAAATTCTACACAGCGTTCTTGGTCCTCTAATCCAAATAAGCAGTAGCTTTTTCATGACACACAAACAAACCTGGTGGAGGTAGTCCAGTGGAAAGTCATGTATCATGTCCAGATTATGTAGCTGAATGATGATACACTCCTGTGATGCCTTTCTTGTGTGTTATTCCGAAAAGCTGTATCTGCTCTCAGTGGTAGATTTTGTACCATTGGATATGTGGTTTGTTTGTTTCCGCACACAGAAAAAGAACGCGGATACACTTTTGTAGGACTGGTATTCACAACAGAACATAAAACTGGCCAAACAGGGGTTTTGCTGCACTTGAAAAGGGGAAAGCCAACTATATTGAGGGTTAGAATTAGACTATCCACATTGCGAATGTTTTCTTTGGGACATCGCTTAAGGAAATTATTTAGCATCATGCTCAGTCCAAAATGAAAGTAGTCCATCCCTGATAGGAATGTGATTTCTACACTTCTTGGTGTTTTTTAAGTTCTTGCGCTGACAGGAATATCAGGATGCTGTTTAGAATTTTAAGAAGCCTGTCAGCTGCACCAGTCTTTACTTCGTCCTGAATTTTCCATTCCCTTAAATGTCCAAGAAGAATGTCTGGTTGTCCATCATCTGATGATTCACTTTCACTGTATGATTCTACTTCCCTATCAGTAGGGATCTCACCAGTAATCGAATCACTGTACGCATTGTCATCATAATCATCATTAGTAACGTTGTCACTATGGTGGTCATGTTCATCATTGTGGTCATGTTCATCACTGTGGTCATGTTTATCACTGTGGTCATGTTCATCATTGTGGTAATGTTTATCACTGTGGTCATATTCATCACTGTGGTCATGTTCATCATTGTGGTCATGTTTATCACTGTGGTCATGTTCATCATTGTGGTCATGTTCATCACTGTGGTCATATTCATCACTGTGGTCATGTTCATCATTGTGGTCATGTTCATCATTGTGGTCATGTTTATCACTGTGGTCATATTCATCACTGTGGTCATGTTCATCATTGTGGTCATGTTTATCACTGTGGTCATGTTCATCATTGTGGTCATGTTCATCACTGTGGTCATGTTCAACACTGTGGTCATGTTCATCACTGTGGTCATGTTCATCACTGTGGTCATGTTCATCACTGTGGTCATGTTAATCACTGTGGGCATGTTCATCACTGTGGTCATGTTCATCACTGTGGTCATGTTAATCACTGTGGGCATGTTCACCACTGTGGTCATGTTCATCACTGTGGTCATGTTCATCACTGTGGTCATGTTAATCACCGTGGGCATGTTCATCACTGTGGTCATGTTCATCATTGTGGTCATGTTCATCATTGTGGTCATATTCAGCATTTACGTCATGCTCAACTTCGTCATTATTGCTTTCTTGAAATTATGTCACCTCTTCTGATGTTTCATTTTCGAAAGTGTCTCCGATTAATTCACGTGTAGCTGCATCAATTTTTGAATTTTTTTTCTTTTCCGACATCCATCTTCTGCAGTATTCCCGTTTCCGTGCTCTTTTCATATGGGCACTCATCGTCCATCCTGCTAAAGCAAATTTCCTCTATAACTAATGATCAGCAGAAAAGTCATGGCAGATGTTATATGCTGGCCAATCCCCTACTAAATGGACAGTTGTACATCATTACCCCTGGAAGATAACCTTGTTGAAAAGTGGAACTTAGTGTTGCTGCCAGTGGTAGTGTAGTACTACTACCACGCCTTGCTAGCGATGATGATTACACCAAATAAGTACTATCACTGGGAACAACTGTCTCAGATCTACACAGTGTTAAATGGTTTGATTAGCCTTATATTTGACTAGGATAACATGTGTGAAAGTACATATGACAGCGTGTTGCATTTTGAGACTGATCTTGACAGCAAGTTTAACCATGAAAAACAATACCTTTATAATACTAATACATTACAAGTGATTTTTGGTTTTTCATCAGTTAGCTGTACAGACCTCTATTATCATAGTCAGTTAGATACACATACTCTTATTGCTAGGTAACATAATCAAAACTATGTTGCACAGGCGTAGATGTTTTAAGATACATAGGGCGTGAATCATCCATATCCTGTAACTAACACAGGGGCCACATAATTTCCTTAGAGTGGGTCATTCGGTAGGTGTTGATGAACAACTCTCGCGTTCTCTGTCATACGGTAGTATGGACCTACTTCTTTAAGATCACTCCGCATCACACTTGACAAGTTTGTGCAGTGGGCTCCTTTCCGGGCTCGAAATTGATTATCACCTAGTACAACGAAATTCAGGACTGTCTGGGCAGGACTACATGAGTTTTTCTACTGAGGCATATGTATTAAATATTACATATTTTTGTTAAAGCCAAATTTTGCATTTGTTCTTTCTTTTCTTCAGATGTTTACCGTTACAAAAACATGCTTTCATATATTTGGAGCTGTGATATACAATTATTTTTCTGGGTGCTTTTAAATCGACTTCTACGCAACCAAACATTCGGTCCCAAACGAAACCCATATGCCTAAAGCTTTAATTAGGATAATCGCCTCGTGAGTGCCACCCACAATGCGGATAATCCGCACATACTAAACGCGTGCGACAGAGACGACGACAAGTCGGTCCCTGGCGACGCGGGAGTGATGTATCTGTCATTTAGAAGACACCGATGGTGCACCTGCGCTTCTCACTCGAGTCGACGTAGCAGATGGGACTATGTCGGCGACGCAGGGGAGAAAATCCGACAGCTGTCCTGCTAATAGACGCCGAAAGGTCGCCGTCGTAATTACAAACTTCGCCATTGTCGTCATTCGAATTATCGCCGTGTTTCGTAGTTGTCGTCGCTGTCGTCACCTATGGCTGTTTTGCACACGTCCTGTGCTAGTCGCGGAATTAAACATTAAAAGTGTCACGCTGAGATGCCGGCGTCCGCGCTGTAGTATTGATGATAGCGGCCGCCATCGCTCTCTGCAACGGCGTGGAGGAACTCTAATGATCGCTGCCGTCTGCTTCCGCCGCCGTCTTCGTCGAATAACACAGACGGTCTGACGCAGCATTAACGTGGTACTTACTACATTTTAACGACATTCACAAGACGAAACCTATAATATAATAATAGTAACAGCAGCAGCAGCAGCAGCAGCAGCAGCAGCAGCAGCAGCAGCAGCAGCAGCAGCAGCAGCAGCAGCAGCAGCAGCAGCAGCAGCAGCAGCAGCAGCAGCAGCAGCAGCAGCAGCAGCAGCAACAGCAACAATAACAAAACCTCTATAGCGCCAAATTCCTCAGGAACCAGATTTAGAGGCGCAACAAGCCAGAATCGTTAAGCATGATATCATGAACAGGGTTGCGCAAACATCATCACCAGAAAGAGGGGGCGCGGAGGATTGAGGGTGGAACACAATTTCGAAAAAAAATACGTCTTACGATTTTTGCGGAAGGTAACTACAGTAGAAAGACAGCTTTTGTATTCCATGTAAGAATTATAACAATACCTGCATTATCGTAACAGGCAGAACGTTTGAAATAAGACTCGAGGAGCTCAAGGAAGAGGTTAAGATCATCATAGCCAGAGGTATACTCGTGACTATAGGAGATAATCACAGTAGACCACAAGTCAGTAATTGTTAACTGGGAGGGAGCCAAGATGATTGATAGGGAATTCAACAAAAAAGTCAGATGGATAAAGAAGCCGAAAGAATCAGAACAAAACAAGGCCGATCGCGAATCGTGAAGGGGAGATACCGGCCAAACAACGTATGGGACAGTTTGTTTTGCATAAGATCTGGCGAGCAGACAAAAGAAATAAGTTGTCCCAGAATACAGTAGGAAGGCAACCGACGGTTGCCGAAACATCGCAGTGAGTACACGTTTTAGTTGTGCTTAAAAAATGTTTTCATAATTTTTTTTCAATTGTCGTGCTGCTGCCGTTTGAACATATTGTATGTTGAATCCACATATTTAGACAGACATAATTCTAAGGACGAGACGATAATTACTTGTGGGGTGAGAATGCTTAGCGTAGACAATTTCATTAATCCATATGTTCTATTGTTGGATTGCTACTGCCTGTTGTTTTGTTGTCTTGTCTATTGCCCGGATTGCCTATGCCTAACCGATGGCGTTCATTCACTTTGAAGAAGCACTGAAAAAACAACCCATGCACGACCACCTTAGGAAGTAATTACGCTGTGTCGGGATGCCGGAATTGCGACAGACGTAGCTTCGTTGACAGTCACTGTTTCCTGAATGACTATCGTATTTCTGTTGGTTCGTCTGTGCTACATGTGACGTCACGAGTCGCAGGTGAAAAGCGAGTGAAAAACAAATTAGTGCGCGTTGTTGTGTTTGAAAATGGTTCAACATAACAACTGTGACATAATCCAAAAATAGAAGACGCAATATTCTGCAGCTTTGTCCATAGAATTGGTTATTAATGTTGCCAATGTATTAACCTTTTCTATTAGCAATTCTTCCCTAGTTTTTCTTACTGATTCTTTTTTCTTTCGACTTTTATTCAAACGAGGTCCGTAAATGTTTTACGTCGGAGTGCCAACTAATGTTAAAGTAATATTATTAACGTTTCCTCGTAGACCTGAATAACTTCGGCAATTTAAATGACCAAACTCTTGCATGATATCACAATCCCATACTGAGTTAGCTTTGCGTGTTATGCAGCATTTAATCGTTTCAGATTACAAGGGTTAAAACTCACCAATTACAGTTATTGATATGGCAACATTCGTCAGTGCATATATCAGATATATCAGAAGGGCAGATTACATATCAATGAATAATAGCTGGCGTTTCGATAAGCCAATGGCTCTTTTGTTCGTTTGTCATTTGTTTTTGTTTTGCTTTAGATGGCAATCTTGTTAAGTCTAATTTATCAAGCGGCAATCTCACACATTAATTAATTCGTATTTTAGGGGTCAAATATAAGTTGCTTGTTCATTTTATCTTTAGTCACCCTATATTATGATGTGCAACAAAAAGCCCGTGGCCACCGATTGAAACATTTATGTCCACATTTGGCAAGGACACACATATGAGTGCTGTAGAGAACATCATCAATTTAATAATGTCAAATATTTCTTATTACAAAAGGATACATTTTTTTATGATGATTTTGTTTCTCGCATTAACAATCGACGTTTGTGTTTGTGCTTTGAGGTAAAAACCTGAAATTAGGAATAACGGAAACAAAGTCTTTCCCGAACACATATACAATCCATTACGAACAGCTTCTTATAGACGTGGTTGCCGAACCCGGGATGGCTTTCACCTCGATCTATACTCGTTGTCAACAGCGGACACACGATCACATTGTGACAAGTGCAGCTGTTGCCGTATGTTCCTCCACGGATGAGAATCCTGGATAATAATAATAAAAACACTCGAGAACAACTCGATGTGTGTCTCACACGAATACTCCGCACCGCTGTCAACATTCCACCCGTTGCAACATGTGACATGCATAGAGCTCTACAACGGAGTGAATAAAGTCAGTGCAGTGATGAAATGGTGTGATGGACTATGGAACCCATGGAAGCGCACCCCATGACAGACCAACCTATCTATTCAGATGAATGAAGATGAATGACTAGATCCTGGAGAGCTGCATACGGCATTGAGGTACATAATCGCCTGCAGACAGATGGTTTGAGCCAGCAGCGTCCGACCCCAGTGGCCGATATGATGATGACGTTTTCCTGCGCGCTATTGGACTGTAGGACTGTTGAGAATTGCATTGGTGGCCATGTTAACGTTTTGTCTGATTATAAGAAAACGTGACCATCAAAAATTCTGAAAATTGTACACAGCAATTGCCATCATCTCATTGATATACTGACCAAATTTTATCAAATTCACATACCTCCAGCTCTTTTAAATCGCCCCGACGTGCGATGCCTATCAATTTTGACAAAAATAGCCATGTATTCATGCGCCCACGTGGCCCATAGCAGAAAAATTCCCATAAATCCCTCCGCCAGTTAAACTCTTTAAAAAATGCACTGTTTCACAGCCAATAGCTTCTACAAACAAACCTGTGAATATTCCTGCTCAAAGGCACTCATGTCACATAATATTAATTTATTAAGTTACCATTTTACAATTTCATGCGCCCTACATTCGTGTGAAACAATAAACAGGACGGTCAACTGTGGTCTTACCCCTGTAACGATATTGCAATGACTGATTCAACTCACTACGTCGAAGATAGTTTCACGCAACGCATCGCCGGGGTGATCGTTTTTCCATAACAGCGCCCAGGTGGATTTTCACAATATGCTGGGTGATCGCATATCCTAGAACAGCTCACCGGCATTGACAAATGTCAATTACGCTGAACGGTGCACCTAGACGGTTTGCAGTGTACGTTAAATTATGCCCGACGACACGACAGGGATGTGGCGTATACTTGTGCAGTTGCTGTCGGTGTGGGGAAGGGAACAGGTGAGGAGCGGGAACGCATTGCCGTAGAGGCTGTGCCCGACTGTAGCTATTTCCTTTATTTGAACAGTCAGCAGCGCAGACGCGACCGGATTGCAAACACGCAGGATGAAACGTCACATCTGTCTCATGGATGATATAAACATTGCAGCACTGTTACGTTACAAACCGTATGTGCTAAGTTCACTTTCTTGCCTAAGTCCAAGGTGATCGTATTTTGGTAACGATTCGGATAACGTCTTCGAACCGTCACATTGTTTAACTGGGATATATTTCCTTACGTACGAACTACCCCTTCCCGTTAGCATAGAGATGTCGTCCTATGCTTGAATTCGAACTACAGCCACGTCTCGTCAACGGTTCGTTTTAAGGGTGCCGCTACGTACTAGTTACTCACCAAGACTAAGGTGAGCAGAATTGCACGTAACGTTCTGATCCCTGATAAGTGACTGAACGACCACATTATGTAAAAGTAAGTATATTTTCGCATTTGTCTTTCCCATTGGTGTAAACGCCATGCATATCTACAACAGTCAGCTTTATATATGGAAGTGTCGTGACATTTATTTGAATGAAACTAAGTGTCGCGACACTGTATTTGTAATTGTGGTCACACATTAAATAGCAAGCAAACGTTTGAAAACTACATTGTATTACAATGTACTGTTAAGTTAACTGTAACGTCAACACGCTCTATTTTTGCCTTGATTCAATCTCACGTATACAAGGTAATGTCATTTTGTGTGATATATGTTCCTTCAGTAAACATAACTACGTCTTCGGAACAACGATGGCCATTGAATGTTCTCGTTGGGTACGCTTATTGTAGCCTTCAACATATGGACGATACATTTGTAAAACGAACGCACACACGCATACACATACGTATGCACACAGGCATGCACACACACAAACACAAACACACAAACACACACACGCACACCACAAATACACCACACACACACACACACACACACACACACACACACACACACACACACACACACACACACACACACACACACACACACACACACACACACACACACACACACACACACACACACACACACACACACACACACACACACACACACACACACACACACACCGCACACACCGCACACACCGCACACACTCACACACACACACACACACCGCACACACCGCACACACCGCACACGCACACCCGTACGCTCACCGCACGCACACACGCACACCGCACACACACACACACACACACACACACACACACACACACACACACACACACACACACACACATACCGTACCTGTCGCACCGCACAGGCCTCACCGCACAAGCCGCACCGCGCACGCCACACAACAAACGCACACACAATCACATGCACATGCACACGCACAAACATACGCGCGTGCGCACATACGCACATGCACACACTGTGACACCCATCTTTCAATCTCAAAATGCACTCAATCAATTGCAGTCAACGTATATCATTAAATATTTATATAAAATTACTATAAGCGTAGACGAAAACGTCCATTGAACGCAATGTTTTCGTCATTTTAGTAATACGCCGAGTTTCCATCAGATGATTGTGAATGTGTGTGAATCTTTAACATTATGGGGGTCATTGCTTAACAGTAGTTGCCCACACCACCCTCGCGTGACCACTGTTTTTTTTACATCAATCATTAAAAATACGTGGAATATATGCTACTAGCTACGGTAGTGAAGTTACACAACCGATACGTAAATACAATGCACTTAAGATTTTTATCAATGCACACGAGTTGCAATTTAAAATATAGTCTATATATATATATATATATATATATATATATATATATATATATATATATATATATATATATATATATATATATATATATATATATATATATATATATATATATATATATATATATATATATATATATATATATATATATATATATAGGCGTAGGTGTTTAGCGTATCAGGGGTGTTGACTATTATGTTAGTCAACTACAAATATGCTGTGCACTTGCGACTGGAAACAACATCGAATCGAGTTACATTTATTCGTACACAACTTACCCGCATGTAAGTGTAACCGAGATCATTTTAAGCACATTTTCCCATTTGTTGACATGGCAAATTGGACATAGTTAAATTCTACGTTTGTTCGAGTGGATCGACCCGGAGTGTCGGTTCATAAGGACGTTTTGGACAACGGAGTGTAGCTAGAAGGCGCATGTTTACAAGCATGTTGCTGGTTGTCACGTGTTCTTGATTGCGACAGGCGTTTGAACGGTCTGTCATTATGACAGAACACACATCTATCTAGGGTATTTCGAAAGGTTATAAATCAGAATTTTATAATAGTAAGTAAGTAAGTAAGTAAGTAAGTAAGTAAGAAAATAAGTAAGTAAGTAAGTAAGTAAATTCTTAGATATTGCGGTATCAAATCTGTATGACTTCTCCAGGCATTTTACACTTTACCTCCTAATTGGCTGACCTATTCATTCCTACATAAACTCAACTTCTCGGAGAACCATTCGGACGCGTTGCAATTACTGCACGAAGACTATGCGTTCACATAATTATATTCACCACTGTGCATTAGGCTTAAATACCGCCATCTTGAATTTCAAATTGGCGGTCACAATAAAATGTTAAATTACCTACTGTAGACTGTACTGTTATGCTCAATCTATGGTGTTCTTTAATTAATAATACTTTATGTGCTGTAATTATTCTAGCATCGTTAAGTATAATTTGAAAAACGTACGTCTATCATTGTTTTTATAATTGTCAGTATATTATACAGATTGGACAACGTTTGTGGTAATAACATTGATTTATCTATGAAATAACTAAACACAATATTAGCACTCATAAAAACCTCCAATCTCTGTATGCAATCAGTGTATTTGTATGGTAATGTTGATGATTTATCTTCTTCATAATTTACTTGTTTGGTTAAAATACACATAAACTTCGTTTTAGCAGAAATGTATTGCTTTTGTAAGCAGTTATGTGTTTGGATGATTTGCTGCTGCTGTAGAGGAAGATGCAAAATGCACTCAATCAATTGCAGTCAACGTATATCATTAAATATTTATATAACATTACTATAAGCGGAGACGAAAACGTCCATTGTGTGCAATGTTTTCGTCATTTTAGTAATACGCCGACTTTCGATCAGATGATTGTGAATGTGCGTGAATTTTTTACATTATGGGGGTCTTTGCTTAACAGTAGTTGCCCAAACCACCCTCGCGTGATCACTGTTTTTTTTTTACATCTACCATTAAAAATACGTGGAATTTATGCTACTAGCTACGGTAGTGAAGTTACACAACCGATACGTAAATACAATGCACTTAAGATTTTTATCAATGCACACGAGTTGCAGTTTAATATACAGTCTATATATGTAGGCCTAGGTATTTAGTGTATCAGGGGTGTGGATTATTATGTTAGTCAACTACAAATATGCTGTGCAGTTGCGACTGGAAACAACATCGAATCGAGTTACATTTATTCGTACACAACTTACCCGCATGTAAGTGTAACCGAGATCATTTTAAGCACATTTTTTTTCCATTTGTTGACATGGCAAATTGGACATAGTTAAATTGTACGTTTGTTCGAGTGGATCGACCCGGAGTGTCGGTTCAAAAGGACGTTTTGGACAACGGATTGTAGCTAGAACGCGCACGTTGACAAACATGTTGCTGGTTGTCACGTCTTCTTGATTGCGACAGACGTTTGTACGGTTTGTCATCATGACAGAACAAACATCTATCTACGGTATTTCGAAAGGTTATAAATCAGAATTTTATCATTGTAAGTAAGTAAGAAAGTAAGTAAATTCTTTGATAGTGCGGTATGAAATCTGTATGACTTCTCCAGGCATTTTACACTTTACCTCCTAATTGGCTGACCTATTCATTCCTGCAGAAACTCAACTTCTCGGAGAACCATTCAGACGCGTTGCATTTACTGCACGAAGACTATGCGTTCACATAATTATATTCACCACTGTGCGTTAGGCCTAAATACCGCCATCTTGAATTTCAAAATGGTGATCACAATAAAATGTGAAATTACCTACTGTAGACTGTACTGTTATGCTCAATTTATGTTGTTCTTTAATTAATAATATTTTATGTGCTGTAATTATTCATCGTTAAGTAAAATTTTAAAAACGTACTTCTATCATTGTTTTAATAACTGTCAGTATATTATACAGATTGGACAACGTTTGTGGTAACAACATTGATTTATCTATGAAATAACTAAACACAATTTTAGCACACAGAAAAACCTCCAATCTTTGTATGCAATCAGTGTATTTGTATGATAATATTGATGATTTATCTTCTTCATAATTTACTTGTTTGGTGCCTAAATAAACTTCGTTTTAGCAGAAATGTATTGCTTATGTATGCAGTTATGTATTTGTATGATTTGCTGCTGCTATAGAACAAGATTTCGACGAGTAGCTAAGTGTGTCTTTCGAAATGTTTTACCTTATTGTTAAGTAAGTTCGATATCATTCTGTAATAGATGAGTTATTATTTACATTATTGTGTCCGTTTTCACAAAGAATAGAACATATTTAATTTCAATCATGAAATGTTCACTTTATTTGGTATTTATTAAGTTATTTTACTGAAACATGTTTTTAAATTTTATCTCTTTTGCATGCAATCAGGAACATGGGGAGCCTTCAATTCCCTGTTGTTCTCTACCAACTGCCAGACCAATGTTGCGCTAGTTCCACCTTTGATCCGATCACCTACTACAGATTATGGCTTATTGTACACCGGTACAATATACCAGCACATGATATCATGACTCGTGTAATGGGACTTGGTTTAATGACCAATTGTACGATATAGCAATGAAATTGTGGGTCGAAAGAGATGACACCAAGAAACAGTTTCGTCCTGGTGAACTGCATCTCCTGTTCTGTGCATGGGCTACATTGAGAAACTAAGTGGAGGGTTGAGTAGAAGCTGGGCTACACTCACCGACAACGGTAACACACATTCTCAATGGAAAACATGCGTATAGATCACTGGAGGCACACGTGGTTACTTTGATTGCTCTATACAATCTGTACTTTCACCACTTCTTGGAACGGAACCAGAAGAGAAGGCATTCATGAACGAATCATCTACTCGTCTGGGAGAAGCATACCAAAGAGACGTCAGCATGGGCGCAGAAAGGGGAAAGCATCTCTATGACGCCATCACAGAAACAATGACAATGTTTGAATCACGAGATCTGTTCAACAAACTTGACCAATTTGAAGGAAGTGCCAGCAACATCCAGCATTTCCTTCTCAACTACGTGAAATAGTTAGAGACAATCCTACAACTTGTTAGAAGCACTAGACAAAGATATATATATGGATAGCACCAAGTCTCCAGTACTTCTTTGCTCATGACCATCTGAACTATGCCCGTTTGCTACCCCAATACATTTCCACAATGCACGAAGCGGAAAAGCAGCATCCGGACATCTGGGCGGAATTCCTGAAAGGGAACTTCTGCGTGACGAAAGGAGTGGGGTGATTTACTTCAATAGCCCCACGTCATGCAATTGAACACGAAAACCGCGCAGTTAAGTATATTGGAGAAATTGTAGGAATAACCTAACCTGAGATGTCAAAGTTGCTCGATGAGATATGGCATGGGTAGTAATGACAGTAGAATGCAACACCATGATATCACAGGAGGAAAGCTCTCCCGAATAAAGAAGAATGCTACAAAGTTCACTGGGGTATTTGTCAAACATGGAAACCCATTTACGGCAGATGAGGATGATATACGTCCTTACTAGAGAAGTTATGAATGAGAAGATGACCAAAGATATATTTGGTCGTGCTGATATTGGACAGCAGATGTTTGAGGGATTTGTCACAGAGCGTTAAACAGTGGGAAACCGTTCTGTGTGGGACCCAGAGCAAGAGAAAGACGTTTGGAACATTCAAAAGTGCAAATGCAACACTAGAAGTATGAGCGGGAGACAAGCTGGTTGAAATAAAAAAAGAACGTGGATTACTTCATTGTTATATCATGAAGCCGTCCAGACCTTCATTTGAAGAAATGCATTGGGACTTTTGAATGTGGCCTAATTCCACGATCTCTATTCGCATCGGACGGATCACTCTTATTAGCGTATGACAACGCGACGATATCCATCATCCTGAGAAAGATGCAACAGCGCAAGATATGGAAACAGAGGCTGGAAACCAAGCTACAAGTTCAAGAGTAATCATATTCGATGGTATGGCATGGGTGAATTCAGTTTACAAAATGGATAACATATAAGACATGCCGTGATTTCGCTGAATACTTTCTTGACAAACTCATCAACTTGGTAGCAAATTACGACGAAGTTAGGTTGGTGTTTGATAGCTATCTGAACACTTCCCTCAAAGGCCAAATGAGGAAAGGAGGACAAAGGGGAAGTCAACTTATTACCACGTCAAGGACAGCTCGTTAATCCAGAATATTTCATTGAAGGATTTCCTCTCAAGTGCAAGACCAACGCAGAAATAACAGAGTATTTAGCTGCCAAATGTCTAGATCACAGCAAGAGTCCTGGCAGCAGGTTGAAGAAGCGGAACAGAGTGACGTCTGGAACAGAAAGCAAGGGAAATGTCCGTGTTCCAAGCACCCTAATTACTCACAGTCAGGAGGAGGCAGATACCTTGCTCTTGCTGCATGTCCTTACAATTGACAGAGAATCAGAAGTTGTGATTGATTCGCCAGACACACACGTCTTCCTGATGATGGTTCAAATGTATCCAAGCCTTCCAGTTACAACAAGCTTTCTTACTGGAAAAGGCAAGCTGAAGAGACAGATTGCAGTGAAACGTATTTCTAACATGCTAGGACCAAAACGCGCATCAGCGATGTTAGGTTTCCATGCTTTTACGAGGTCTGACATGTATGGTATATTTGACGGTAGAACCAAAATGTGGTGCTTCAAGGTGTTCATGTCTTGTGATGATGAGATTCTGAAAGCATTGGCATTATAGGGAACATTGATCCATCTCCAGAAATATGCACACAGGTGAAATGATTTGTCCGCATGCTTTACAGGTCCAAAATATGCACCAAAGTAAATGAGTTCCGTTGGTTCTTATACTTAAATCGTGCAGCTGAGGGAGAGTCTTCCTCGAACTAAGTTCATTAACTCCACATATTCTTCGGGCAAATTACATAGCAATAATTTTGAAAAAGGCTAGCGAAGGTCACCCATGCCTCCCGTCTCCAGCTGAGCGTGAGTGGAACTTCAATGCAGCTGCAAGTCAGTTTGTTTTTTATTTTATTTTTTTTCTTAAAATACAAAGTAGTTCGTCGTTCAATTAGAACTAGTTACAACCATGTTATTACTGTCATGAAATGTTTATTGTGCTTGTTCATTTAGAATAAATATTCAGTGTGAAAGTGTCTGCAATCTCCTTTCAAAATGTACTATTGTACATGCATTTGGGTTTGACAAAACAGCTACTTATAGTGTTTTACGGCAGCCATTTTGAAGAAACAAAATCGCTGTCATAGCCTTCTTAATCCATAATATTGTTTATTTAAGTATATGTCACTATAACTAGGATATTGTCATATCACCAGCTTAAAGCCAAGTATACCGGGAAAAGTGTCCATGTTCAACATGGCGGCCATCTCGAATTGGCCACCCTATTTTAAAAACTTTTGTAACTTAAATAATATTTAGAGGATACACAGGAACAGTGAAGATTGAGCATATCAAAACAGCCAACAGTAGTTAACTCTTTTTTGTGCTACCGCCATTTTGAAATTAAAGATGGCGACCATCTACTACTGCTCACATATATCTAACCAATAAATATATAATATATATAAATGGGTATTGTCCATGACAAGGGCTCCAGGCACCATTACTAACAAGTCAGGAATAATTTTAAATAATATTATGGTGGAAAATTGTGCAATTTATATGGTGGCGGCCATCTTGGATTTTGGTAAACTTATCCTGCTTAGTAAAATCGCCACCCTCATTTTTTAAGTCTTTATAACCTAAAGATTCAAAATCAAGTGAAAGTTTGCTTTTAACAAAGATTATGCACGAAATTACACAAAGGCCTACACAATTAACACAATACAGCCGAGTGAGCGCGGGGCGACGTGGTTAAAATTGTCCGAGTTTCAAAAACGGCCTGAAGGTCCTCTAGATTGAGAATCCGACGTTCTAACAACTAGGCTACTGCACTCCACTTCCATATGTCGTGGGTGGATTGTTTCTCCGTAGCGTACGGGGAAACATTTTCTTGTAAGAGAGCAATAATCATCCAAATAAATCCCCAGTGTGATGGAACCATAAATCGTAGAGCTTCAGTAAGGACGAATTTGACCCTAGTGAATCGAACCATGTCCTTCCCACTGCGCTGTCGTAATGCCCGGTTTTGGAAATGTCGTCGGTTGAACATAAATGGTTGTTCAGCAAATTATAAGTAAAACATATGTATAGCCACTGTTAAGAATATTGGCACAGTAAATCCAAGTACAAATTGTATCACGGGTACGTTGTAACAGACGTACTACAGACAAAACTACAATTGTAAATTATTTCGCAAGGCAGCAGTGTGTCCCTCAACAGTTTTAAGCTAGTCACGCGTGGTATCACGTGGATCCACTCAAAAGGTAAAAACGGCGCCATTTGTAAAAACAAATTCGCTATTCTACTTGCTAAGGGTTTGTGTGCACATGACTTCTCCTATATTGTTCCTCATTGGTAGTTCTAGTCACGAATATATGATCTAGCTGTTAAGTAGGCCTTCAAGTGGCTTTTTAAGTATATTTAATGTAATCACAGCTGTTGTGAATGAGATAGTGCTTGGGCAAGTTGTAACATTTCCCCAGAAAAAAAGTGCAACAAGCAAAACATGTCACTCGGGGGAGTAAAGTGTTGGGAAAGTGCCATCCATTGTGAATCGGGTGGTGATTAATAAATGTGTGGTAATTAACATGATTCTACTCGTTACAGTGCACGGTGTTCCATTACCCATTACTTTGTACATAAGTATTTTAGGTAGGGTCAATTAAGTCTTATAAGCTAATCATATATCCTAGATATGTATTAAAACAATGCAAAGCCATTAATTGTTTATACTGATATATGTCACATCTTGCCACAATGGTAAGACATGTTGCAACTTGAGGATGTTTATAGGAATAAGTTCTTCAAACTTAAAGAAGGCAGTATAACAAGAGGACACAAAGCAGCATTAGTTAAGGAGCAGTGTAGGTTGGACATGAGAAAGTACTCTTTCTCAAAGAGGGTGATAAATGAATGGAACAAACTGCCAAATGATTGTGTTAATGCTGGTAGTGTGAATATGTTTAAAAATAGAATTGACAAATATTTGATAAGGGCGGGCTACACATAGATGAGAAAATTGTTGGACTCTCGATAAGCCAATGGCTTCATTGTCCACGTGCCATCTGGAACTTGTTGTTTGGGATGGAAATCTTTTTAAACCTGCTACGCTGTCTGTTACAGCTTGTTACAACTTGCTACGCTCTCTGCTACAGCTTGTTACAACTTGCTAAGCTGTCTGTCACAGCTTGTTACAACTCGCTACGCTGTCTGTTACAACTTGTTACAACTGACTAAGCTGTCTGTAACAGCTTGTTACAATTTGCTAAGCTGTATGTTATAAGTTGTTACAACTTGCTATGCTGTATGTTACAGCTTGTTACAACTTGTTAAGCTGTCTGTTACAGCTTGTTACAACTTGCTACGCTGTCTGTCACAGCTTGTTGCAACTTGCTACGCTGTCTGTTACAACTTGTTACAACTTGCTAAGCTGTCTGTTATAAGTTGTTACAACTTGCTATGCTGTATGTTACAGCTTGTTACAACTTGCTAAGCTGTCTGTTACAGCTTGCCCCACATTTGGGTAAATTGTAACACTTAATATAATTGCACAAATGTGTACCTGTTGCATTAAATATTTATTTATGCACTTGTTATCTGCGGGAGATATGTTGGGTTTCGTTGGCATTAAAAAAGTTTCGATCGGTAACAATTCGAATCGAAATGTGTATGGGTCATTTCGAAAAAGCTTACTAAAACCTTGCCAATATATATATATATATATATATATATATATATATATATATATATATATATATATATATATATATATATATATATATATATATATGTAACTACTGATTAGTTGTTAGTCACATTGTCATATTTAAATATGATTACTAACATATATCTTTTCCGTGTTACACCGGGGAGCTTAAAATTTGTAAAGATAAAAAAAAATTGTCAAGCAATTGTTATTTACAAATGTGTCATTATTTCATTACGTTTACCATTGTGCGGTTTTCGCAAAAATAAAACATGCTGGCGTCTAACGTCAACGTCGGAAGACTAGATTATTACTTCAGAGTTTCAACTTTTAGTACGGTCTACGGTATGTGGAATTCCGAAAGAAGTTAAATTGAACATTATAAAAATATCACTCGAGTTTATCCAAGGTGGAACCATTGTGACTGAAAATGAAGACGGTGATGTACGTTAAGACAGTGCGCTTTGGCTGTCAAACAAGGCATGCACTTATATGAGGCCAGCTGCACTTCAAACGACCCGATGCACAGCTGACATGTTGGCCATTGTCCACAGGTTGACATTCACGTCCGACACTGGCTGACCGCCGAGGGAATCTGTCTATAGCGAGACGTCTCTGAATCCCGCCGCGGGCGTTAGGTCATCCACCGTTAGCGGCCGCGTGGGTCGGCTGACCAAGAAATGCTGCCGGCGGAGATGCTGCAATTACTGCAGCTGCTGACTGTGCTACTTGGCAGACTGACTGGTGAGTTCTAGCATATGGGGTTCGGTCAGAGAATTTCGGCACAGAAGTTTGCACTTCTATTCTCTCCGTTTCCAACAAAAACTTTTAGCACAAGATGAGTGTAATTAGGATGTATTCCATCGTTGTATATGCATAATTTAAATTATTATTGTCTTGTGTGTATGTATGTTTCGCACTTGCATGAACCGATGTATGTACACTGCATATATGTAATGTTGAAAATGAATTTATTATTATTATTATTATTATATTTATGTTAACCTATTTGAAAACAAGAGTTCAATGTAGATGAAAAAGTTTCTTGTTGTGATTATTATCGTTGATAGTATTCGTGTTGTTGATCTACTTCTTGTTTTTTTGTAGTTTCTTAATGTGTTTATGCTGTACGTTCTTATTTATGGCTCGGTCCTCTTTATTTTGTATCGCCTACGGCTTGGTTATGTTTGTTTTTGTTGCCGTTATTGATTCTATTGGTTGGTAATTGGTTGAAAGAGAGAAAGCTACTATGTTATCCATAAATGGCAGTTTGATTACGTAATCTATTGACAAGGAAAGCAAAACGTTTACACAAACACATCGTAGTCGAAGATGTTTAGCCCGATGAAAATATAGTATATAATAAATAGAAATTTCACAGATATCGCATTTATTTGACAAGAAAAGAAAACACTTATACAAGCAAATTAATATGTTTATCCTGACGATTTTATATTATCAATGCATAATAAATAATGTTGCCTATGTGTGTCCGTGTGTGGGTGCGTGCGTGCGTGCGTGTCATGTATTATACACTGCCAAGCTACAGTGGACTCTCGTTATATGTGACATCATGTACTTATTTCTACATCCGCTGTCCTAAGCATTCAAGACAAGACAGACGATAGAGGGGCGGATGTTAAAGACTCTCGTTGACCGCATCTGCCACGAGACGGGTCCATTCATTGAGAACTCCCGGGTGTCGGTGAGCGAGAGCGCGGAAGACCCGCTCTACGAAGACGTCCAGGTATGCATGGTACGTCTCGGGGTCGATCGCCGTACTGGGGGCATAGACGTATCTAGTCAAGGCAGAAATAACGGGGCGGCATTACACTGAAAAACATTATTCGTTGTGTGATACTATTATACATGCTCACAAATGTTAGGGTAGGTACGAAGGTAGGAAATATTGTCTTTTTTAATATTTTCTCGGGGAACACATTTTACGGTAGGTAGGGCTTGGAGTATTTTCTTTGACAGTGCGATTGCTCACTTCCGCACCGATATAACCACGCACAGCATTCTACTTGGAATATTGTTATGATTGTAGTGTTCCATTGGCGTAAACAAACTTCGGGTTTTTGCCGATTACCATACAAATTATAGGCATTATACATCAAACTACACACCATGTATGCCTACACAGTAGATTATTTAATTTTAGATAAGATTTTGCACGTGGAATGTTTCCGCATGTATGTTTCAATTTGGTATATAAACTTAAACAGGGTCGGCCAAAATGTGTATGAAGGGCATGCCACAAGTGCTGTAAAACCAAATATTATTTTTCCAAATGTGTCAAAAGGCTAGTTGTTACAATGTTAAGTAAAAGTCACTTTTTGTGAAAAGTATGTTAGATGCATTATTCCTGTCAACGCAAACATTACATTTGTTAATTGTGTTAATAAAACGTACCATACCAATGACATTCCATATAGTAATTAGGTAGATACGTAAAGTTTCCCAGGCGCGGTCGATGTAACAACTAGCCCTGTAAACGGTGCAAGTTGTGGACGATCACAAATCTTGAATTTCAGTTTAACTTCTACTTGGCCTAACCCCTTATACTATATTGCATATATGTTTCAAGTTTCACTCACGAAACATAAAAAGTGGCTTCGTGATTTGATATTGTGTGTGCTTAGCAAAACAGTCTTAGGTGGTTAAAAAGTCGTTTTTGTCCACACCTCGATAATTTCGTCTTCTTAACTCCCGATTTATGGACAGTGTGTCCGCTGGTGGACTTCCAACCAACTGTTGTCGATGGTGATTCCATGTGTGCTATGTTTTCGTAAAACGACTCTATAACAACAGACCTCTGTATACCACTAGCCCCGGTCTCCCCCGTGTATTATATTTCACTACTCACCTTCCAACCCGTGACCACCTCAACGTTTATAGACCATGTCTAGTGCGCCATTGTCGGAGAGTGAAACTGTTCCTCCTACACAGGCTCTGGCGGTGCCTATCGACTATGCGGAACATTACCTGCTAAGAATCGAAGTAGGGGTTTATAACGCGAACAACTGCGAAGTCTTCAGACCAATATGGAAAAACATATTTCTGATATTTTGACACCTTGAGATTGGGTCGGGCGGCAAAGATTTCTGTTTTTCATTGTGTTTGGATTTATACAGGGTTGCAAATAAATTATGTATTTTCTTTGTTATGTCTAATAACGTCAAGGGTCGGCTACATTTAACATGGTCGATCGGATAGACATAACTGTAAACACAAGTATTATTCTACATTTAACATGGTCGATCGGATAGACCTAACTGTAAACATACGTATTACTTTACATTTAATATGGTCGATCGGATAGACCTAACTGTAAACACAGGTATTATTCTACATTTAACAGGGTCGATCGGATAGACCTAACTGTAAACACAGGTATTATTCTACATTTAACAGGGTCGATCGGATAGACCTAACTGTAAACATACGTATTACTTTACATTTAACATGGTCGATCGGATAGACCTAACTGTAAACACAGGTATTATTCTACATTTAACAGGGTCGATCGGATAGACCTAACTGTAAACACAGGTATTATTCTACATTTAACAGGGTCGATCGGATAGACCTAACTGTAAACACAGGTATTATTCTACATTTAACAGGGTTGATCGGATAGACCTAACTGTAAACATACGTATTACTTTACATTTAACAGGGTCGATCGGATAGACCTAACTGTAAACATACGTATTACTTTACATTTAACAGGGTCGATCGGATAGACCTAACTGTAAACACAAGTATTATTCTTCATTTAACATGGTCGATCGGATAGACCTAACTGTAAACACAGGTATTATTCTACTACGCTTTATGGTGTTAACAAATAGTTGGATCATCATAACATTTTATCTAATGTTTACTTTTACCATTTTCGTTATATCCGCTGCACTTGTTCACGTCAAACAACAAGATTAGAGTATAACTATAACAGAACAACGAGCTGGTATTGCTGACACTGGTCTAAAGCAACGTTGAACGTGTTGATCTACAATGCAATGAGAAAGTTACACAACCAAAATATCTCTCGCAGATCTGCTACACAGTGAAGAGACGGAAACTAGGCCCGTCACGCATGAACGAGTTCGTCACGTCGAGCATGACTACGGATACAGGATACGGATACAATCTGACAGGTACGTGGGAGTTGGCGGTGGGAGTAGGCAAGGGTTCCAAGCCACATCTAAATCCCGGAAAAATAATGGAAGACAGATATAACAGTTGGAAATATACATTACATTATGTCAAGTACCGCTGTAGCGAAGCTATTCATTGACATATACTAAGCGTCATGTCTAGCACGGTATATTTAATATAATAATAAATGTGTATGTCGTGTAATGTCATGCACATACGCGCACACGCACGTGCACGCACACAATTAACACCACATTCACTGTTTGGAACTTTTTCAGGGTGCGGGTAAGCACTAGTATAACACTTTCTTGCCGCTTACCCTACCCTTACCTAACCATAACCCTACCGAATCCAAAACATTAATCCTAATTCATGATAGAATACTAACGTTACTGCCGCTGCCGCTACCACTACCACTATCACTACAACTACCATCAACACTACAACTACCACTACCAATACAACTATTACTTCCACTACCACTACCACTACAACTACAACTACCACTTCCACTACCACTACAACTTCCACTACCACTACAACTACAACTACCACTACAACTAACATTTCCGCTACCGCTACCGCTACAACTACCACTTCCACTACAACTACCACTTCCACTACCACTACCACTACCACTTCCACTACCATTACAACTACCACTTCCACTATCACTATCACTACAACTACCACTTCCACTATCACTACAACTACCACTATCACTACCTCTACCACTACCACTACCACTACCACTACCACTTCCACTTCCACTACAATTACCACTTCCATTTCCACTACTACTACCACTTCCACTACCACTACCACTACAACTACCACTTCCACTATCACTACAACTACCACTTCCACTATCACTACAACTACCACTATCACTACCTCTACCACTACCACTACCACTACCACTACCACTTCCACTACAATTACCATTTCCATTTCCACTACTACTACCACTTCCACTTCAACTACCAAAACCAATAATAATAATAATGACAGCAACAACAAAAACAACATTTGTATGCACCATAAATCTGGCCGGATTGACCATTCAAACTGCCTTTAATTCTAAACCAAAATCGACCAATTTTCAGACGGTGCCGAAGTGGGCGAGCCGGCGATGGAGACGGCCGACGATTGGGATCACTACGACCCGCACGCCCGCAACACGTCGCTATGGATCACGCTTGTGATCGCCGCGATGTCGATCGCCATCGTAGCCGTCATCATCCTCGGGCCGCGCTACACGAAGAAGTGTATCCTGGCGATCCGCCGCCGCACGGGGAACGGCCGACGCCAGGAGGACATGGGGCGCAGGCCCATCGACGACAACATGCGCTACCTGTACGGCGAGTGGGACCCGTCGACGGAGAGCGAGCGCACAACCCCGAGCGGCGTCACTGTCAACACGGTCGGCCTCGTCATGAGCACGTACGTGACGGGTGCTGCGGTCGGGTCGACCTACGACAACGCGACCTGCGATGGCGGCTACAGTTACCTGTACGACGACGACAACGACTGCTCCAAGGAGCCACCCTCCGAAAGCGACCGAACGTCCGAGAGTAAACCGGACACGGGGGGCGACCACGTCACCACCGCAGTCACAGAAATCAGCATGCCGGAAGACGACTACGGCAGCGAGTCTGAACAGACGGGGGAGAGCGAGGACTGCGACGAAAGCGGGTCTGCAGAAAACGTCGCCGATGCTGACGACGCCAGTCAAACGGAAGACCAGAAAAGTAATTGCGTTTCCGATGAGCTAACGGGCGCGGCGAACGACGGTTTTGTTAACTTGAACCGGCTCGAAAGGAGAACTGGAAACAGCTCAGTCGACGTTTGCGTCTGCAGCATGAGCGACGATTTAGATACCGACTGGAGCTATCGGGCAGAAAGTAGTCAAGGTGATAGCGTGGGTTCATCATGCGAAGAAAATATAATGTTGCCTTGAGACGCATTTTCATCATGCAAGAGATAAGGAATTATTAGTGAACACCACCGTACATTCCTTGCCGGGGGCAGGGTGGTGATTATTTGGATGTAAAACGATATGGGAACGAGGACCGTCGATACGGCAAAGAACAAGGATCGTTCTGCGAGCCACACTTTCTCTCTCACAATTAGAAGAAGTAACATCATTTCATACACGTTTGCTTTCGCAGATATAACAGTGAACACAAAGCGAAAGACCAAACAACATTGTACAACAATGTATGGAAACAGGCACGCACACTCGCACGCACGCACGCATGCACGCACGCACGCACGCAAACACACACGCACGCACGCAAACACACACATTACGTTTTTTTACCTAATCTCAGGCCATTCTTATACACAACTGCCATGACATCAATCATTTATATAGATAATATATTTAATAATAGTAGATGATTCCCGTGCAACTCAACATTGATTCAATACATGTTGTTGTGTTTCCTTATGATAGCAGGCGTCATATAATATTGCAGCTTGATCGTCGCAGTGAAAACTGGGCATCGCTGCCGCGCATCGCGGCGACGGGGCACGAGATAAAACAGTTTAATGATCCTATTTTGAAGCGACGTCGCGTGCGATGTGAAACTGGCTTGACCTTTTCTAATGATGTAACCATCGCCCCGAGGGATCACTCCGATAATCTTTGGGTACCCAAGTTAATATACCCCTTTTAGAGACATAATTTCCCTGGAATTATATATCTTTAGTACATATAAAATGCAGCCGAACCCCTGCAAAGCGGCCACCCAAGATTTTGTCAGAAAACATTTATGTTTTCACAGCTAATTGTCATATAATTTTCCATTAAAAAACACTTTTCGGGGGTTCCGAGACCCCCTTCTTTCCAATTTCATTCCTCAAAGTACGTATAGGAACACTTGCTAAACCATACACTAGGCGATTGACAAGTTCGCTGCCACGAGCGTACGGCGATTCACATTGAAAATGTGTTGGCCCCCGCCATGAACAATTCTGAATACGCCCCTGGGCTCAACAGGGTATTCACGAAAAAATTCCAAAAACGAAGGAGACCATGGCCCAATACACCCACCCCCATATATACGTCATTGCTTGACAGGCACAACATCGAAGCCCAGCGTGCTCCTTACGTTGACTGTCACTGGGGAACACATTACCGGTGTTTGATCAATGTGTGTCATTGACATCAGGATCGCTGTCAACGCCCTTGAAGTTACATTTTACCAGTGCCGTCCCTCTACTCTGACACGGTCCCATATGGTGCTATTTGATCAATGTGTGTCATTGACATCAGAATCGCTGTTCAACGCCCTTGAAGTTACATTTTACCAGTGCCGTCCCTCTACTCTGACACGGCCTCATATGGTGCTATTTGATCAATGTGTGATTGACATCAGGATCGCTGTCAACGCCCTTGAAGTGACATTTTACCAGTGCCGTCCCTCTACTCTGACACGGCCTCATGTGGTGCTATTTGACGATATACATATACACGATGAGGTCACTGATATTATTGGTGCATCGGTGGGAGTTTCTGCTGTACAGAGATATTGCACGTATTTAGAAGACACTTCTGTACATGCTGTTCCGAAACGGACCAAATGTCCACGTGCTAAACAAGGCAGGGCCTTCAACTTTGCCATAATTTCCAGACGGGATAGTCAGTGTTCTGTCAGTTGGCGCCATATCTCTACGATAACATAAATACAGCACACGCAAACACACAGGTGCGCACGGACGCACATTAAAATTTGCATTGATTACGTGAGTTTCACTGAGTTTATGTAAAAAGAGATACGTTCTACTGTTATACCATTAGCAAGAAAAGACACGTGTTAGTTGATTAGATTTGTTATGGTGTGCAACTTTCTCGTGCCACTAGAAAGAAATGGGCAGAACTGAGTGCATACCTCTATTAACTGGCATGTTATTCCACATACATTTTTGTGTGGAAAGTGGTGAAGAATGTAAACGTGACACAAAGAAAGCCTGGGTGCTTCTTTGCGAGATTTACAACATGTATATTCGGTACGTTGAGTGTATCATTGAAATTGTTTCCCAGTGAAGTTGAGTTGACTTTGGAATGAACAGATATGTTTGGAACTGAACTGTGACGTGTCTAGGTTTGCCCTGCTTTTGCATCAAAAGTGGTGCCCGGGACGTATGAAGGTTAAAGAACTAAGTTGGCTTGTTCGATTTTTATCTTGTTCTTTATGCAGTTTTCATTATTAATTATTTTTAATTACATATTATTATCGTAGATTTCATTCATGTACATCCTGCATGACACTATGTATCCCACACGGCCTATTCAGAGCATTGTGTTTGTCTCATACTCAGAATGTCAACAATAATGCAGTTGTGAAGGTTCTGAAATGTCGTTTGCACGGTTACATTCACACTGTTCGCTACATTTGTACAAACATATACTGTTTATTATATTTTGTGTGTGTTGAGGGATTGTAAATAAATATAATTATTTCAGATATTCAAGTATACTGTTCGTGGTCTTCATTCATTTAGCATCCCCAAAGAGGAAAGCAGCGTGTTGCAGCCACAAGCGTATCTACACCTCGTGTTCCATAGACTAACGCTATCTTTTCAAAACATTTATGATTTCATTCGATCGAGTGGATTCGAATAAAGTAACTTCTGTGTTTTGTGCAAGTAGCAAACAAAAGTAGCAAGTACGTACAAGGGTTGTAGTCCTATTAGGATGAGTTTGTTTTTGCTCAGATGTTGATGGGTACACGTGCTAACACTGAATGGTGCACACCTGTGAGAGTGGCAACAGAAATCCGTTGACCCACAAACGAACCCACATGATTGTCTACGTCAGCTGACTTGTCGCGCAACCTCAAAAGGGCCTCGCTGAACAAGTTGGAATATGTGTTTTAAACTTGCGATCTATTATTCGCATGCCATTTGACAAACGCGGACCGTGTCCCGTAATGCAAGTCTTATTTAAAATAAACAAACACGTAAGGAATGTCTCCTACGCCCGCAGGACCGTCAAATATTAGAAAATCCGTAACAGTTACGGGTAAACCGCAACAGTTGACGCGTGTTGGTGGGGCTACACTGATACTCTACGTGAAATGTTACCTACAAACATCCGGTCGACAATGTGAATATGATAAACACGAACCATTCGAGGGACGCAGTAACACAGGGGTTAGAACATCTGTCTCTCAATCAAGAGGGTCATGGTTCGAATTTTCTTGTTCTTTCGAAGTTTGTGCAATTTCTTTCACACCTCGTTGCCTCAGTTCACCCTGCTATGCTATATAAGCGAGAACATGTCAGTGGTTCATATAATGTGAACGAATAGTCTTCGCGTAGTAATTGCATGGTTGAATGCTTCCAAGAATTTGTGCTGAATGCCAGAGGTCAAGTGTAATGCGTTTTGAGTGGTCTTGACTGGATACCGCGCTATATAAGAACTTAACTTCAACCTTTCTCTCTAACGTTATAAATACTGTTGTTGTCTGCTTATTATTTGCATTACTGCATGGCAACTAAAGGCCTGGTGCCGCTGATCGATAAGGCTGATGATGACGATGATAAGGACATGAATGACAATTTAGGTCCATCAACAATGCATCAGAGAAAATTAGTTGTGTGTCTCATAGGTGTCAACGTCAGCTCGTGGGAAAGTGCGTAAACCCCAATTTACGGGCAAGACAATTGCGCGTGCAAGCACATATCATCCAAAAAATCACATTACATGAGTTATAAGAAATTGCTTTAAATAACAATACACATACACAAATAGCAACACCCATGCACAAATAAGAACACAACAATTCATGTAAACCAACATTTAATGGGATAGTCAACCAAAATCTAAAAAAAATCACAAAATGCAGTTGCTTTAGTCTTAATTTTCACCACTAGAGGGTAAGAAAGTAAACACTACAGCTAGAAAATGTTGACTCTGACAACAAGATATATGTACTAGATATTAGAGTATACATAGGCACACACCAACCAATATGTAATACAATGTACATAGATACAAATACATAAAACAACTAAATTGATGATTATAATAATCCAACTGTTCATATCTTTGTAGGAGCAATCTTTTATAATGACTTTTAAACTGATAAACCGTTCTACATATCTGCAGGTCTGGATGTAACTGATTCCATAACTTAGGACCCTTAATACTAATACAAGCAGCTTTTTGTGACGTTCTACTATATTTTATTTTGCAACTGTTGTTTTTGTCGCGAGTATAGTGATTGTGACTATCACATACTTTCTCAAAGTGACACAATAGACGATCTGGAAGCAAATTGTTGTGAGCCTTAAACATGAACACCACGTTGTTGTAGTCTATCATATCATACACACACAGAGTTTTAAAGTATAGAAAGATTTGTCTTGTGTGTGACAAGTACCCTTCATGTTTACATATTCGTATAGCTTTTTTCTGTAGCATATGGAGAGGGTGTATTCTGCGTTTATAAGTATTTCCCCAAGCTTCACAACAATGGTTCAGATACGACATGATAAGAGTGCAGTACAAGGAATATAATGCATGACTATTCAACAGGTGCTTAACTCTATTCATGACAGACACATTCTTAGCAATTTTATTTTTTATCCTCTTAATATGGTCAGTCCAATCCAATTGGTGGTCAATGAGCACACCAAGGAATCTTGTAACATACACTCTTTCAATATTAGCACCATTTATGCTAACTGTGAGAGCATTGTTTATCTTTTTCCTACTTAATACCATAACATTTGTTAACATTTAAAGACAGTTCATTTGTATTAAACCATGTACTTAACTTAGTCAATTCTGTAGATACTGTTTTGCATATTTCTGCTGTATCATCACCTGTGTACAAGAAGTTTGTGTCATCAGCAAATATTATACATTTCAACAAAGGTGATACTTTACACATGTCATTAATATACAGAATAAATAAAATTGGTCCTAATATAGAACCTTGTCGTACACCACATGCTATATTTAGGCATACTGTCTTCTGTTGTTTAGATAGCTATATATCCAACTATATGCTAGACCTCTAATGCCATAATTTTCAATTTTTTTTAGCAGTATGTTGTGGTCAACTGTATCAAATTCCTTTTTTAAATCTATAAATACTGCGATTGAAGACTGAGAGTTATCCATAGCATTTCTTCCACAAGTTCTAATATCGCCATTGATATTGAGTGTTTTTTTCTAATTCCAAATTGGCCATTGTACAGTATTTGTACAGTTTATCATTTAAAAAAGACGTTAATCTATTATGAAATATCTTGTCTAGTATTTTTTAAAACTGAGGTAATATTGATACTGGCCTGTAGTTTGAGAATTCTTGTGTATCAACATTTTTTAATATAGGGATAACACGAAAAATTTTCATGCTATCCAGAAAGACTCCTTTTTGTAGCAAATTGTTGAATATGTGTTTAAGAGGTTTTAGAATATATGGTATTACCAACTTAACTAGGCACATGTCAATATCATCATGACCTTTTGAATTTTTGCTTTTAGCATTATTTACTAGTGCTAATATCTCATCATCAGTGACAGGGTTAAGAAATAATGTCTCCTCTATCTTTTTATTCAGATAATGTGTAAAATTTGTGGTGCATTTAGGAATATTCCTGGCTAGTGCAGGACCTAAATTTGAAAAGAATTTATTAAAACCATTTGCGATATTCTCATTGCCAGTGACTTTATTTGTATTGTCTTTAAACTGGGTAGGATATTCCGATACTTTTTGCTTTTTATTAATTAGAGTATTTAAAATTCTCCATGTTTCTTTCATGTTCGTCTTGTTTAATTCTAGAAGGTCGGAGTAATGCTGTTTTTCTGAATATCTCAATATGGCAGTCAGTTTATTTTATATTTCTTGTATTTTTTGTTTTTCATATGTTCTGTTTTTTAAGAATTGTCTATATAGTAAATTTTTTTACAAGCATTTTAAAATGAATTTGTCATCCATGGTTTATCGGGTCTCTTGTTTTCACTGTATCATGTGTACAGTTACTGATGGGACAATTTGAGTTATACAAATTTGTAAACAAGTTGATAAATTTATTATATGTAGTTTTGACATCCTCCTCTGTCACTGTCATCCCAGTTACATTTCTCTAAGTCTTTTATGAAAGCTCTCTTTCTTTCCTCATTAACTAGACTCTTCTTTATGTATGTTTTATGTCTTGCTTCATGGTGCATATATTCAGTCACTACATATATAGGCAGATGGTCACTGATGTCATTTATTATTAAACCACTCTGTTTGTGGGAACACAAATTTGTGGTAAAAATACTATTATGTTATTAGTGTTTTAGTATCACGTGTAATTCTAGTGTTTCTAGTTGTTAGAGGGTGTAACCCAAAACTGAATAGCTGATCAACAAAATGATTTGTATCAGCATGTTTATCGTACTGTAGTAAATCAACATTAAAGTCACCACATAAATATACTGTTTTAGTATGACTGTTACTAAAAATGAAGTTATGCAACATACTATTATTCTTTTACCATTTCTCAACTTGACAATTATCAATAATTTTTGACAGGAGGGGAGGTATTTGCGTTGTAATGAATTTTTTATATATCGACCAACTCCTCCTCCTTTTTGGAGCTCCTAGGACATGACACAAAGTCATAACCATCCAAATTTACTGTATCACTACTGCTATCATTTAGCCAAGTTTCTGAAAGGGCGATAACATCAAACATCACATCCAGGGTTGTAACATGATCCTTTAGCATATTAAAGTTTTTGACTATACTTCGACAGGACAGTATCAAAGAGAAATATTCTGATCCCTGTTTCCTACAAGAAAGTTTCATATTAAAATGAGCATCAGTATAATAACGACTATCGACCTGTAATCTGTTATAGAAGTTGATATCTGGATCAGTGTTATCACCTAAAAAATATTCATTATTCTCAGTATAGTTAAATGGCTGAAAGTTTAAATCTGTACATTACTCATATAACTCTACCATATCATCATCAATGCCAAAACAGTGATATATCAGTTCTTCATTACTGACATTACTAAAAGGAAATATAGTATATAAACACTGCATGCAGAACCAGTTGTTAAACTTTCTTAAAAAGTCATGTAGTTCCTGAAGTGATAAATTCGCACATTTTTTATGAATCCCATGTTTGCAACAGTCACAGTATATGCCAGTATTCACATGAATATTTTGTTTGCATACATTACATGGAGAGACCATGACTGATTGGGGGGGGGGGGGGGTTCAGCTATAGTTACCATTTACGTTGCCTTTGTGTACAGTTATTACTGGCAGCTGTACACACCCAGTCCAGCTAATTTCTCCTCCGTCCATCCAACCTTGAACAGATCGTCTGGTGAATCAATCACCTTTTTCATGTCTCTCCCATTCTCCTCCTGGATGCACATAATCCTTCCATCGATCGTCCATACCCTCTTGATGGTCTTGTCACGTTTCAGTTCATATACTAGCTTGCTTCTCAGAGTGGTCAGGTCGTCGTTCACGAAAACACTTCTGTAGCCACTCAGCCCCCTCAGGTTCTTCTTGCGCCGCATGATGGCAGTCTTCATGATGGCAGTCTTCGTGTCTCGACGAACGAATTTTGCTATGATGAGCCTGGGTTTCGTTCCTGCGTTTCTGCCTAGGCGGTGGCTCACACTCAGGTCATGTTCAGAGATGTAAACGCCCATGTCCTTTGCCACTTTAACGATGAAGCTGTTTGTGTTTTCATTTTCAATTTCATCTGTAGCCTCGGCTATCCCGTACACTCGGATGTTGTCCCTGCGGCTGTACTGTTGTAGCCGATCAAGTTGGAAGTTCTGGGACTGTACCTGTGACTGTCCGCAGTGTTTCCATCTCTTTTCGCACACACTCCACTGTCTGTAGATCATGTCGCAGCTCCAACATGATTTGCTTGGAAGCAGTGGCCACTGCAGTTGTGACGGCAGCAGTCATGGCTGAATAGCCGTTATCACCAGCGTAACGAGTTCCCCCGTTATCGCCCCATCGTGCGTAGCCGTTGTGTTCTTTGCTTTCGCAGATTTCATGTTTGATCGCGTTTCACACTTCTTAGTAGCTTCAGTGTTGACAGCAGCTATAACTGCTTCAGCTATAGCTCTCTCAAACGCCATCTCTTCTTCAACATGTCGATTTTCTACATTTTTGATTCTGAGTGCACTAAACTGATTTGCTTTCGCCGCCATTGCTCTTATATTTTTATAATAAGGGACTTACCCGATTAAAGTCTGGAGCAAGCGCTCCCCTGATGATCTGGGTGGTTTTCGTTCTCCCCGCCGAGAACTTTTATGCAATGACCCCAATGGCAATATCAGAGTCGGGAGACATTTTCCCAACCATCTTGTTAAAATCGTCCGTTATCACCAACGGCAAGTTGCTCTTGGCAACAAAGTTGGCAAACATGGTTTCTGCTGCCGCCCAGTCAACATCGGTGCCGGCGGCGACAGACCGCGCGATACCGACACCCATACGGGACAGAACAGAAGCCTTCGCTCTATGGCAGTCACGCTCTGTGGCTGTCGTTTGACATCGTTTTTCCCGCCGTGTCCAATGCCAAAATGCACATCGCATGCAATAAGCCTTGTTTCTTGCTTCGTTACTTGCGCATATATACTGAAAATCGCTAACCCAAGAGATGAAAGAAACAGCCTCCCCCACTCAACAGTCTTCTTTTTTGGCAGACTTGCAAGGAGTTATGTTGCTCCGCGTCGTCATTTCGACTCTCGTGGCGCCCTTCCGAGAGCGCATGCGCGAGGAAATGTGAAATCCCTTCATTTAAGACCAAAGAAATAACATGTTCATAGAACGTTCAACGGCTCACGCACAACAACAACGGCCTAGTTCGCAAGAAATGTATTTCATTTTGGGGTAAAAAAATGAGGGGAAGTACCCAAAAAAAGCGGGACACCAGCCAAAAAGCTGGAAAGAGGGATCAAGGTGAAAGCGGTAATGTTGATACCTGTTCGCATATATGATGACAGGGCACGGGGTGTGCATCATCGTTGTCTTTGTAGGCAGTGTTGTGATGCATGTTGTTGCTGTCACGGGTGTTGTGATGTATGTTGTTGCTGCCACGGGTGTTGTGATGCATGTTGTTGGTGCCACGGGTGTTGTGATGCATGTTGTTGCTGCTACGGGTGTTGTGATGTATGTTGTTACTGCCACGGATGTTGTGATGTATGTTGTTGCTGTCACGGGTGTTGTGATGTATGTTGTTGCTGCCACGGTTGTTGTGATGTATGTTGTTGCTGCCACGGGTGTTGTGATGTATGTTGTTGCTGTCACGGTTGTTGTGATGTATGTTGTTACTGCCACGGTTGTTGTGATGTATGTTGTTACTGCCACGGGTGTTGTGATGTATGTTGTTGCTGTCACGGGTGTTGTGATGTATGTTGTTGCTGTCACGGGTGTTGTGATGCATGTTGTTGCTGTCACGGGTGTTGTGATGTATGTTGTTGCTGTCACGGGTGTTGTGATGTATGTTGTTGCTGCCACGGGTGTTGTGATGTATGTTGTTGCTGCCACGGTTGTTGTGATGTATGTTGTTGCTGCCACGGTTGTTGTGATGTATGTTTTTACTGCCACGGTTGTTGTGATGTATTTTGTTACTGCCACGGTTGTTGTGATGTATGTTGTTACTGCCACGGTTGTTGTGATGTATGTTGTTACTGCCACGGTTGTTGTGATGTATGTTGTTGCTGCCACGGTTGTTGTGATGTATGTTGTTACTGCCACGGTTGTTGTGATGTATGTTGTTGCTGCCACGGTTGTTGTGATGTATGTTGTTGCTGCCACGGTTGTTGTGATGTATGTTGTTGCTGCCACGGTTGTTGTGATGTATGTTGTTACTGCCACGGTTGTTGTGATGTATGTTGTTGCTGCCACGGTTGTTGTGATGTATGTTGTTGCTGCCACGGTTGTTGTGATGTATGTTGTTACTGCCACGGTTGTTGTGATGTATGTTGTTACTGCCACGGGTGTTGTGATGTATGTTGTTGCTGTCACGGTTGTTGTGATGTATGTTGTTGCTGCCACGGTTGTTGTGATGTATGTTGTTACTGCCACGGGTGTTGTGATGTATGTTGTTGCTGTCACGGTTGTTGTGATGTATGTTGTTACTGCCACGGTTGTTGTGATGTATGTTGTTACTGCCACGGTTGTTGTGATGTATGTTGTTGCTGCCACGGTTGTTGTGATGTATGTTGTTGCTGCCACGGTTGTTGTGATGTATGTTGTTGCTGTCACGGTTGTTGTGATGTATGTTGTTGCTGCCACGGTTGTTGTGATGTATGTTGTTGCTGCCACGGTTGTTGTGATGTATGTTGTTGCTGCCACGGTTGTTGTGATGTATGTTGTTACTGCCACGGTTGTTGTGATGTATGTTGTTACTGCCACGGGTGTTGTGATGTATGTTGTTGCTGTCACGGGTGTTGTGATGTATGTTGTTGCTGTCACGGTTGTTGTGATGTATGTTGTTACTGCCACGGTTGTTGTGATGTATGTTGTTGCTGCCACGGTTGTTGTGATGTATGTTGTTGCTGCCACGGTTGTTGTGATGTATGTTGTTACTGCCACGGTTGTTGTGATGTATGTTGTTACTGCCACGGTTGTTGTGATGTATGTTGTTGCTGCCACGGTTGTTGTGATGTATGTTGTTGCTGCCACGGTTGTTGTGATGTATGTTGTTACTGCCACGGTTGTTGTGATGTATGTTGTTACTGCCACGGGTGTTGTGATGTATGTTGTTGCTGCCACGGTTGTTGTGATGTATGTTGTTACTGCCACGGTTGTTGTGATGTATGTTGTTACTGCCACGGGTGTTGTGATGTATGTTGTTGCTGTCACGGTTGTTGTGATGTATGTTGTTACAGCCACGGTTGTTGTGATGTATGTTGTTGCTGCCACGGGTGTTGTGATGTATGTTGTTGCTGCCACGGGTGTTGTGATGTATGTTGTTGCTGTCACGGGTGTTGTCATGTATGTTGTTGCTGCCACGGGTGTTGTCATGTATGTTGTTGCTGCCACGGTTGTTGTCATGTATGTTGTTGCTGTCACCGGTGTTGTGATGTATGTTGTTGCTGTCACGGGTGTTGTGATGTATGTTGTTGCTGTCACGGGTGTTGTGATGTATGTTGTTGCTGCCACGGGTGTTGTGATGTATGTTGTTGCTGCCACGGTTGTTGTGATGTATGTTGTTGCTGCCACGGTTGTTGTGATGTATGTTTTTACTGCCACGGTTGTTGTGATGTATTTTGTTACTGCCACGGTTGTTGTGATGTATGTTGTTACTGTCACGGTTGTTGTGATGTATGTTGTTACTGCCACGGTTGTTGTGATGTATGTTGTTGCTGCCACGGTTGTTGTGATGTATGTTGTTGCTGCCACTGGTGTTGTGATGTATGTTGTTGGTGCCACGGGTGTTGTGATGTATGTTGTTGCTGCCACGGGTGTTGCGATGTATGTTGTTGCTGCCACTGGTGTTGTGATGTATGTTGTTGGTGCCACGGGTGTTGTGATGTATGTTGTTGCTGCCACGGGTGTTGCGATGTATGTTGTTGCTGCCACGGGTGTTGTGATGTATGTTGTTGCTGTTACGGGTGTTGTGATGTATGCTGTTGCTGCCGGGGCATTCCATGCCAAATCAATCAAAAATAGGGTGAAA